>SJYT01026163.1:198637-229432 GCA_006410635.1 Cephalophus harveyi
ATCTATCAGATCTAGGCCCTTAAATCTATTTCTCACTTCCACTGTATAATCATAAGGGATTTGATTTAGGTCATACCTGAATGGTTTAGTGGTTTTCCCTACTTTCTTCAATTTCAGTCTGAATTTGGCAATAAGGAGTTCATGATCTGAGCCACAGTCAGCTCCTGGTCTTGTTTTTGTTGACTGTATAGAGTTTCTCCATCTTTGGCTGCAAAGAATATAATCAATCTGATTTCGGTGTTGACCATCTGGTGATGTCCATGTGTAGAGTCTTCTCTTGTGTTGTTGGAAGAGGGTGTTTGCTATGACCAGTGCATTTTCTTGGCAAAACTCTGTTAGTCTTTGCCCTGCTTCATTCCATATTCCAAGGCCAAATTTGCCTGTTACTCCAGGTGTTTCTTGACTTCCTACTTTTGCATTCCAGTCGCCTATAATGAAAAGGACATCTTTTTTGGATGTTAGTTCTAGAAGGTCTTTTGGTCTTCAAAAAACCGTTCAACTTCAGCTTCTTTAGCATTACTGGTTGGGGCATAGACTTGGATTACCATGATATTGAATGGCTTGCCTTAGTTTTACCAGCTAGGAAAACATGATTATTTTATTGATTAACCCTGGCCCGTTATGTCAATATCATGTAGCCTAGATTCCTGGGGACTCCATGACTACTGACAGATATTTCCCTGGTTCTTTAATTTGGGTGTTGGGTGGTGAAATCTGGTTAACAATTGTTTTCCCTTTCTAATTTGCTCTCCGCCCTTCTGGACTGTGCTTTATGCCTGAATTGTTAGCTTGATTTAGACACAACTTTCTGTCCTTGGGCTTCCATTTGGCTTTCACTAATGGAGAGTCCCAGGATATTTGAGGGGGTAAAGGAGTTTAAAATCAGGTTACCTATCATCCTGGTAACCTCCTTGCAAAGCTAATACAGCTGTGTTGCATTTCTTGAGGTTAGCCGTAGCTTCTCCAGAGATGACCTTACACAAAATTGTTCTCTCATCTTTCCAGGTCTTGGTGTGTACAGGGAAAGAGCACATTAGGCAGGATGGCATGGTCAGGCTCTCTCACCCCCATGGCTTCTCAGCTCTTGCCCCACAGTTTGTAAACGATGTTTATGTAACAGCTGAGATCACTTAGAGCACTGTGCACGTGTTTCATGAGGTACTCACTTCATCGTGGGTTGCTGTGGGCTATATGAACTTCACCTAAAAAATGGCAGCATTACTGTGGTGCCACAGTTGTATCCATTGGGTCAGCCATGAGAGGAGAGAAGAAATGTGGCTTCAGCTCTTAGGGCTCCTTGAGTCACCTTCCAGCCTCTTAGCTCAAGCCTTGCCTACCCTTGGTTCAGCAAACAGTGTGAACAGCAAGACAGCTGGTGTCAAAAACAAGATCAGCGATACAATTGGTGTAGTTGGCAGGATACTCAGCAGGTAGGGGGGCCTGAGGCTCCACTGGATGAGGGAGCCAGTGGTCACCATATAGCATGTGGTAGCATGTGGTACCATGTGACCATGATTTTGTCAGCTTGGGCTTCAGTGGAAGACTGAGAAGCAGTGGACATTTCACCAGATAGCTTTGAAAAGGTACTACAGATGGTGAGTTATCATTTGCCAAGCAAGGCATCATGGACTTCTGCTGGCACCGGGGGTTGGATTTTCTTGACTGCCCTGAGGGCAAATTTGGATAGTGCCCCCTGCAGTGCTGCACTGGTGAACAATGTGCAGAGATGCTTGGAAGAATGTGTATTGGCATTAAAGCAAGAACTCCATGGCCCTGAAGACCCCAGCATCTCTGACAGTGAGGCAGTAGGTGATGGTGAGGGTGAACACTATGAAACTGTGGGTCCCCACTTGGCAGCAAGGCCTATTGTAAGCATGAGATTACAATGGGCCCAGTAGGGGCCCCCCTGGAGGGGGCCCCAATGTGACTGTGTTCACACCATACTGACCACATACTCCAGTGGAATTTGTTTACTTGGGCACACAATTTCATCAAAAACAAGGGGAACTCTTGGTAGCATGACTCTTGCAACTTTGGGACACCGGAGTGGATGGTTTCACTTATTTTAGGGACAAGATAGAATTGTTGGCATCTATAACCACATACCCCTTGATGAGACAAAGGCTATGCGACTCATGCAAAGAGCACCTAACCAAATGCACACCCTCATGGAATGGATTAATGCTGCCATCCACATCATGTGGTTGAATGCAGGAGGGATCCCAGATACTGTGAGTAAATGGCATGTCAATGCCAAGCTGACCTAAGTGGTGAGAGAACTGGGCATGAAGCAGTAGATATTTAACCCACATACCCGAGGCCCAGATGATGATTGTTTTACTGGCATTCGAGAAGCCATTTTGAACAATGCCCTGTCTACCACTTTAGGATCCCTGACTACTATTCTTCTGCCCTACTGGGGTATCCCATCTATGAGGAGACCTTAGTGGTGGCTAGCTTCAGAGAAATAGAGGGACAGAGGCAGACAAAGGGGATTAGAAGTGTAAAGACCCTGAAGGGGGCGTGAGCTGGTAAAGGCCCCATCCGGGTGATGAGAAAGCAAGTATGGGGTGATTTGCTGACAGTGAGTTGACAGAAGTAAAATTGATAGACAGCCCCATGCTCTGTTGTCTTGTTGCTCACACTGTTCACTGAACCCGGGTAGATAAGGTGCAACCAGGGAAGATGGAAGGCTCTAGCAGCTGTGAGGACTGCAGACACATTTATTCTCTCCAGGCAGCAGCAGCAGCAGCAGCATCAAGTTTTCAAAGACTACTGATATACTAAGACAGACAAAAGTAGCCTATGGCCAGGTGGGCATGCAGGCCCAGGGCTAACAAGGTCAGCAATATCTTTGTTTACAGAACCTAGAGTATGAGGCCGTGAGAGAGTGGGGCAGCAGAGCCTGACTGACACCGTGCTGTCAGTTAATTTCCCCACAATCCATGCACCCCTCAGGGTCTTCTGTCTCACCATTTGCACAGACTCAGCTCTCTCTGGCTTTTTCTGGTGTACACTAGTGCTGCTTGCACCCGTATTCCACCACAACAGTAAAGACTATAACAACAAACCACTGGAGTGTGGGCTACACATCTGATACAAATCAAAACCCAGTGCCTGGTACAGGACAGGCTGGCCCATTCCTCCTGCAGTGGGTCTCTGGTAAGGTATTGCACATCATGGATTTCTCACATCCTGTGGCTCCACATGGAGCATAACAGGGGAAGTCATGATTGACCACAGGGAGAGTACAAATGCACCTTTCAACACCGAGGCAGCTCCTGGTGGTCCTGGCCAGGTGACATGCACACGAGGGGACCAGGTGCTTGTCACCCAGGGGACAACCTGAGAGTCCTGTTATAGCCCTTGACCCCGTGGGACTAGAAGAGCTAACCACCGCATGTGGGGTGCCTTTATCTTCAATGGCTGAGTCCAGTCCACCACCTGTCTTTGTGCAATCTCTGCTGGGGCGGTCAACAGGATATTACCTTGGATTCTACAGCCAGGCTTTGGAGAATATCTGTTGCTGCCACCTGCGGTTATTTGGTGCAGCAGCATGATGCAGAAGACCCTCCACAGGGGTGACTCCACCCCTGTGTGGTTTTACACTGAGAACCTGTAAGACTCCCCATAGGCATAGGTTCAAGAAGGGAGATCAATAGACAGCCGCAAGCCTTGTTTTAACAAACCATTATATCACTCAGTCATATCCACTGCCTGTGGGTGATATGGGACATGGAATAACCATTGAATTCCCAGCCTCTTTGCCCAGTCCTGAACTTCCCTTCTGGTGAAATGGGTACCCTGGTCCCTCTCTATAATCAGAGGATGACCATACATGGCTTTCAGGCAGTCACGCACCTTAAGTGTACAGCATTGGTCAGCAGCCTTACATGGCCAGGCAGACAGCAAACCTGTAGCTGTATCTACAGCTGTTAAAGTGAAGCTGGCCTTCTCTGTTAGTGGCAGAGGCCCTGCAAAGTCCACTGGCCACCAAGTTAAAGGAACTCTTCCCCTCACCACCTGTCCATCAGTGGCTGCCAGACTGGGGGAGTAAAGAGCTTCCTGGGAACATGTGGAACATACATGGTAGGCATCTGCTATTTCTCTCCAAGAAATAGGAAGATTCCACCTTTTGGCGATTGTCCACAGGGTTTTTGTCCCTGCATCATGCAGGCACTAAGGTAGCCAAGCGGCTACTTCATTAGGTGGGGCTTGGTTCACCCATTTGACTCATGTGAATGTGTCAGCTTTATCATTCTCTGAGCTCACTACAAGTAGGTGCCCAGTTACCTGTATCACTGATATGTCCTTTTTATGCCCTAAGTTCCATAGATCTTGTCACGTGGCTTGTCCCCATAGGGGTCTGTGGCCTACTAGCCACTGGTGTGTTTTCTAGGTAGTAATCTATAAAGTTAGGTCCTTATAAACTTCCAAACTATCTGTACAGATAGCAAGGGATGCTGCTTCATGTTTGGCCACTATCCAGACAGCATGTAACACTTGGCTGCTTTGACCAACCACAGAGTAAAACCACATGATGTCTGTAGCAGGCTGGATGGCTAGGGCAGTGAAGAAGGAAGCTTGGCCCCAGATGGACCCATCAGTATACCAAGCCTGGACATTTATCAGGGGTTTGCCTTCCTTGAATGGTGAGGGTTCTGGCTCTGTAATCATGCTGCTCCCCACGTGTGCACTGTAATTGTCACTAGTCCCAAAATGTGCGGTAACTCTGGAGACAATGGGCTGGCAGACAGGGAACTCCTTTGCTCTAAGAATGTCCCCCACTTAACCAAATTTGCGGTCTGTGTCATTCCCATCTTGGTAGTAGACTCCCAAGACTGTAGCCAATCTGCTATGGAATGTGTTGTCTTAGCAGCACCGGGCCTTCCCCATGATCGCCTTTGTGGACAGCAAAGTGGTACACAGAGCTGCCAACTGTTTCTCTACCAGAGAGTATCTTGTCTTTGCCCCCTTCCACAACTGGGACCAAAAGCCTAAAGGAGCATGCAGTTGCTCCTGTCATTGCCACAAGCCCCATCTAAACCCTTCCTGGATAGCATGTACATCTAATTTAAAAGGTTTTGTGGGATTCATAAAGTGTTTGTGCCTGCTGCACTGGTTGCTTAGTGGCTCAGAATGCCTGTTCCACTGTATCTGACCAGTCTCAAGTCACCCCACTTCTTATCAGTGAGTACAAGGGTCGTGCCAGTTGGGCTATGCTAGGTGAGGTATGAACATCCTCCCAAAGCCAAAGAGGCCACCATAGATCTGTAACTGGGTCACTGTTGTGGGCTGTGGGAACATTTGTATTTTATCAACCACTGTTTTTGGTATAACTTTTATCTTATCTGACCTGACCAGATATTTTGCAAGAATTTGACAGACAATATAGGCCCTTGGATTTTTGTGGCATTTACTGCCCACCCACATGATTTCAAGTGCTTCATAAGCTCTGGTGCACACTTTTCTAAATCTGCCAAAGAATCAGAGTTTAGTAACACATCATTAATATAATGAAACAGTTTCACTGATGTAGGGTGAGACCATTTTTCCAAATCCCTTGCAACTGGCCCATGACATATTGTTGGGCTGTACAGATATCCTTTGGGGAAGACTTGGAACATCCACTGATGTCCTTCCCAAGTGAAGGCAAACTGATCTTGACTCTCAGCAGCTATAGCTATGGAGAAAAAAGCATTAGCTAAGTCCACCACATAGTGATAAGTGCCCAGCACTGTAGTTAACTGGTCTATCATGTTGCAGATAGATGGCACAGCAGCATGCATAGGCGGCACCACTTTATCCAGTCCTCTGTAGTCCACAGTCATCCACCAAGAGCCATCAGGCTTCCAAACAGCCCACATAGAAGAGCTGAATGGACTGTGCAATACATACATTGTCCAATTTTGCCTCTCAGCAATGGTGGTACCTATTTCTTTGTGGCCACTTGGTAGGCGATATTGTCTCACAGTCACTGCCCTCTGGGGTGTTGCCAATACCTGTGGGGGATGCTTTGTGTATCCCCTCACAACTGCCTTCACAACATGTGCTTCGAGATGGAATTCCCCCACAGACGTCTGAAACACAAGACCTTGCAAGATGTCTGTCCCCAGAATATATTCTGGAATTGGGAAAACATACACAGTGTACACTCACACAGGAAGCTGCCCAATTTCCAATGGTAAGGGCACAGCCTTTACTCCAATGCTTTGCCTACTACAGCCATCAATACACGCACTGAGGTCAGGAAACTTCTGGTTTGCTATTTAAGGATTTCTCTGCTGGCTCAGATGGTAAAGCGTCTGTCTACGATGCGGGAGACCTGGGTTTGATCCCAGGGTTGGGAAGATCCCCTGGAGAAGGAAATGGCAATCCACTCATTTGCTATGACCAGACTGCATTTAGTGGTGGGGTCAGTCAGGGCTACTACTCTTTGTACACTGGTCAGTTACCAGTGAACTGCAAGCTCCACATGCAGCCTCTGTTCAAAATGGAACAAGGCATCAGCAGAGACATCTCCAGGTGGCATAAGTCTTTTATCTGAACCGCCCCTACCTCATGCTGTGGGTGCTTTTCAGATTTAGTAAACTGTTGCTCTGGGCTCAATTGTTTCCATTGTTCTAGGAGTACAGCATTAGGTTGCTTATCAATCTTATTCTTGTCAAGCCCTGTTGTTATTAAATTAGCCCACCTTTGTGCCTGTGTCATCCGGGTGGGGCCTTTGTCAACTCAGCTGCCCTTCAGGGCTCTCACAGTACTAAGCCCTTTAGCCTGCTGTTGCCCTTCTGAGTCTCCCAAACTAGCCATCCCTGAGGTTACCTTGTAGATAGGGTGCACCACATGGGTTGTAGGCATAGCAAGTGAATATCCAAAATAGGCAGATGGAGCACTGTTTATTTATTTATTTATTTTTTTCAGGTATATTTTTCCAGTTTTTTTTTTTTTAATTTTATTTTTACTTTATTTTACTTTACAATACCGTATTGGTTTTGCCATACATTGACATGAATTCACCATGGGTGTATATTAGCTCCCAATCCCTAATCCCCCTCCCACCTCCCACCCCACATCATCTCTCTGGATCATCCCTGTGCACCAGCTCCAAGCATCCTGTATCCTGTATCGAACATAGGCTTGTGCTTCGTTCTTACATGATAGTATACACGTTTCAATGCCATTCTCCCAAATCATCCCACTGTCTCCCTCTCCCACAGAGTCCAAAAGTCCTTTCTATACATTTGTGTCTCTTTTGCTGTCTCACATACAGGGTCATCACTGCCATCTTTCTAAATTCCATATATGTGTGTCAGTATACTGTATTGGTGTTTTTCTTTCTGGCTTACTTCACTCTGTATAATAGGTTCCAGTTTCATCCATCACATACCAGTGAAAGGCCCATTGTCTGGGCTCTGGGCATTCAGGTTAAACATCACTTCTCTCATGCCCAATTTTCTCACCACTTGGGTCAACTCAGCATAGGTATGCCATTTACTCACACTCCCCGGCAGCTCCCCTGCTTTCATCCACATGATGCAGATGGCAGTATTGACCCACTCTATCAGGGTGTGTGTCTGGTATGAGCGGCCTTGCATTCTGCAATCTCTGTCTCAATGAGGGGTGTGTGGTCAGGGATGCCAGCCATTCTGCCTCATCCCTAGCACAAATAATGCCATCCACTCCAGTGTCCCATAGTCATAGAAGCCATGTTGCCAAGGTTTCCTCATGTCCCTGCTGGATCTGCTTGCCTAAGTCATCCCACTCTGCCTGAGTAAATGGCTGATATGTTGTGAATTCAGTCACATTGGGGGCCCCCTGGGGATGCCTCCCCTGGGCCATGGGCTGCTCGTGCTTCACCTTTTGCTGTACAACAGATCTCACTGGCAAGCAAGGACCCACAGGCTCCTCATCTTTCATTACCTCATAGTCTGAGACACCATGGCCCCCAAGGCCATGCAACTCTTGCTCTAGTGTCTGTACCTGTTGTTCCAGTTTCTCTGCCCATCTCTGCAGTTTGCACACTTCCACAGCATCACAGAGAGCACTCTCCATATTTGCCTTCAAGGCAGCCAACAAAATCCACCTCACAGTGTTAGCAGCAGTATGTTCTGCTTTGTCCAGCAAGTGAGAGCTTGGGTTGGACTAGTGGTTTGTCAAGGTTCCCTGGTTAAGAGAGCTTGCATCTGTATTCTGTTGCATGGAGCTGGATCTCTTCTCTCTGGAATGCAATGAAGTGTCCAGCAGTGAGTTTTGGTGTGCCTGTGGGTTTGGTATGGTTTTGGGCAGCCTGTCTTTTAATTCTCATGGCTATATTACTGCCTTGCTGGAGGATTAGTGTGGTATGTCTTGCACTGGAACTTCTTGGCTCTTTAGTGGAGCTCAGATTCAGTGTAGCTATGGAGGCTTTTGGATGAGCTCTTGTTGATTAATGTTCCCTGGATTCAGGAGTTCTCTGATGTTCTCAAGTTTTGAGTTAAACCTCCTGCCTGTGGCTTTCAGTCTTATTCTTACAGTAGCCTCAAGACTTCTCCATCCATACAGCACAGAAGATAAAACATCTAGGTTAATGGTGAAATAACTCTTCATAGCAAGGGACACCCACAGTTTCACAGAGATACATGAAGAAGAGAAGAGGGAGGAGGAGATAGAGGTGACCAGGAGGAGAAGAGGGGGAATCAAAAGGGGAGAGAGCGAGCTACCCAGTAATCAATTCCCTATGTGCTCTCCACTGTCTGGAACACCCAGAGAGATTCACAGAGTTACATAGAGAAGAGAAGAGGAAAAAAAAAAAAAAAGAGAAGAGAAGAGGGAGGAGGGAGATACAGGTGACCAGGAAGAGAAGAGGAGGAAATCAAAAGGGGAGAGACAAAACTAGCCAGTGATCAATTCCATAAGTGTTCTTCACAGCCTGGAACACCCAGAGATTCACAGAGTTAAGTAGAGAAGGGGGAAGGAGGAGATAGAGGTGACCTGGGGGAGAAAAGGGAGAGTCAAAAGGGGAGAGAGCAATCAAGCCAGTAATAACACCCCTAAGTGAAAATGGATACTGAAATTAGATTTTTAAAGGTACAAAACTGATAACAAATACTAAAAAGCAAGATAAAAAATTTAGAGTAGAGGTTAAACTCTTAAAAATACAATATTAAAATAAAAAAAAATAAATCACAAAAATATAGATATGAAATTTTCTTTAAAAACAGGGTATTTTTTTCAAGTTAATAGTAGTTATAAAAATGAAAATTAAAGGAGTAATAAAGAACTTAAATTAAAAAAATTAAAAATTAATAATAGTAAAAATGTATCTAGAAATTTCCCTGTGGGCTATTGTGGACATGTGGGGTCAGTTCAGTTTCAGATCATTCCTTTTTCCAGCCATTTCTGTTTACAAGATCTATAGGCCTCCTCCAATGCTTAGTCAATATTAACTACAGGGTTTTAAACTGTTGCATCTGTCACTTCCAGAGCAGTTCCCCAGGCTTTATTCCAGGAATCCAAGGATACTTCAATATTCACAAATCAATCAATGTGATACACCACATTAAAAAATTGAAAGATAAAAACCATGTGATTATCTCAACAGATGCAGAGAAAGCCTTTGACAAAATTCAAAACCCACTATGATAAAAACCCTTCAGAAAGCAGGCACAGAAGGAACATACCTCAACATAATAAAAGCCATATATGATAAACCCACAGCAAACATTATCCTCATTGGTGAAAAATTGAAAACATTTCCACTAAAGTCAGACACAAGAAAAGGGTGCCACCTCTCATCACTATGATTCAACATTCAGCATAGTTTTGAAAGTTTTAGCCACAACAATCAGAGAGGAAAAATGAATAAAAGGAACCCAGATAGGAAAAGAAGCAAAATTCTCAGTTTTCAGACATGATCCTCTACATAGAAAACGCTAAAGACATCATCAGAAAATTACTAGAGCTAATCAATGAATATAGTAGAGTTGCAGGATATAAAATTAATACACAGAAATCCCTTTCATTTCTATAGACTAGCAATGAGAAAACAAAAAAATAATTTAAGGAAACAATCTCATTCACCATTGCAATGAAAAGAATAAAATACTTAGGAATAAATCTACCTAAAGAAACAAGAGACCTATATATAGAATACTATAAAACACTGATGCATGAAATATAAGATGACACAAATAGATGTAGAAATATACTATGTTCATGGATCAGAAGAATCAATATATTGAAAATGAGTATATTACCCAAAGCAATCTATAGATGCAATGCAATCCCTATCAATCTACCACCAGTATTTTTCACAGAACTAGAAAAAATAATCACAATTTGTATGGGAATATAAAAATCCTCCAATAGCCAAAGCAATCTTAAGAAAGAAGAATGGAACTGGAGGAATCAACTTGCCTGACTTCAGACTATACTACAGAGCTACAGTCATCAAGACAGTACGGTACTGGCACAAAGACAGAAATATAGATAAACACAATGAGATATCCTCTCACACCAGTCAGAATGGCTATTGTCAAAAAGTCTGCAAACAATAAATGCTGGAGAAGGTGTGGAGAAAAGGGAACCCTCTTACATTTATTGCCAAATTCACAATGAAATTGAAGAAAGTGGAGAAAACCACTAGACCATTCAGGTATGACCTAAATCAAACCCCTTATGAATACACAGTAGAAGTGAGAAATAGATTTAAGGGACTAAATCTAATTGACAGAGTGCGTGATGAGCTACAGATGGAGGTTCATGACATTGTACAGGAGACAGGGATCAAGACCATCCCCATGGAAAAGAAATGCAAAAAAGCCAAATGGCTGTCTGAGGAGGCCTTACAAATAGCTGTGAAAAGAAGAGAAGTGAAAAGCAAAGGAGAAAAGGAAAGATATACCCATTTGAATGCAGAGTTCCAAAGAATAGCAAGGACAGATAAGAAAGCCTCCATCAGTGATCAATGCAAAGAAATATAGGAAAACAATAGAATGGGAAAGAATAGAGATCTCTTCAAGAAAACTAGAGATATCAAGGGAACATTTCATGCAAAGATGGGCTCAATAAAGGACAGAATAGTATGAACCTAACAGAAGCAGAAGATATTAAGAAGAGGTGGCAAGAATACACAGAACTGTACAAAAAAGATCTTCATGACCCAGATAACCACGATGGTGTGATCACTTACCTAGAGCCAGACAAATCATGTGAGAAGAACAGGTAGAACAGGACTTCATCTTTTGCTGGGCAGAAGGGAACTTTATGATGGTCTTGATGATGCATATATATGACAGAACTACACACAGAAATGTCCCAATATCAGTCAGCACAGCAAGGGCAACAACCATCTGTTCTATGAACCATGTGTCTGAACAAGAGATCTTCAGCACAGGATTTCTTTATATGAATGTCACTAAGGATGACTAGGTCTTGCTGTCAGGTAGGGCCTCACTCACAACTTTAAAAGTTGAATGACTCCTTACTAAGATAAATGAACCCTCTTCCAGATGATGCTTTATCTTCCAGCTAACAATTGTTCACATAGTAAGATCTTGAGGCTCCAAGGGAGAGAGTAGAAGCAGGCAAGGCCTCTGGAGTCCTTGACACAATATCCCTTCTACATCACACATTCTATTAGTCAAGCAAGTCACAGGGCCAACCAACATTCAAGGGAGAAATACAGAATCACTTGTGCATGGAAGGAGCTGAGGGTGTGGATACAGAGAGAGCAAGCCATCTTTGCTATCTAATTTCCACAGACACTATGCTTCCCCTAAATGTCATGAATTTCCCATCCATTTTGTCTCAAGTATTACTATTATGTGTTTAGTGTGCAAATGAATCCCTGTGAAGACAAATATGATCAGTGTTTTTTTTAAAGAAATATTAGTTGAATAAATCCTATACAAAACATGAAGGACTAAACTTTCAGAGAGATAACTTCTATAAAAATTCTAACTTTGAATAAGAATCATATACAGAGAATAAGATGAGTGTAATTTTGTGAAATCAAAAAAAGTATTCATAACACAGTGTTCCACATATCTTTTAATTTTAAAATCTTTTCACATTTTTCACTGAAAGCAATGCTAATCATACAATGAGAGTAATAAACTTTTTCACATAAGATGTGTTTGATAATTCTCAAACCATGTCTCTTAGGTAAATTTTTGAGGAATGGCAAAATTGAAGTTTAATGACTCCCATTTCTTTCTTCTGTGTAGACAGTTGAAAGTCATTTCTCTGGGCCTTTCTGTATAATTGTCTTTAGGTATTGCCATTCCTTTATTTTGTTTTTTTAATTTTTCTCTTGTATGTCCATTTCTCATTCCCATTCCTCCACTGGCAACCATCTTTATTATTTTTAAAGTTTAATTTTTATTTACATGTGTTTTTCTACACAATATGTTTGAATAGATCTAGCAAAGCTATGTATTGCTAGTAATTGCTGGAGAATATTATTTGCACCCAGTAGCATTCACCTCCAATGTATATGTCTATTCCAGTATATGGCACAGCCTCTCCAGTATAATAGAAGTGTAACTTCAAAAAAACTCTTTAAAAGTATACATGTATAACTTTTTAATAAACATCACTTAAGACACTAATGCATAAAATAGTCTTCAGCAATAGTGATAAATCATTTTTTTTAACAATGACAGCATAACTATAAAAATATAGTGGGCTGTTTTAATTGAAAGAATACATTTGAATCAGTTCTGATAAGGTGGATGAAACTGGAGCCTGTTATACAGAGTGAAGTAAGCCAGAAAGGAAAACACCAATACAGTATAATAACACATATATATGGATTTTAGAAAGATGGTAATGATAACCCTGTATGTGAGACAGCAAAAGAGACACAGATGTATAGAACAGACTTTTGGACTCTGCGGGAGAGGGCGAGGGTGGGATGATTTGGGAGAATGGCATTGAAACATGCATATTATCATGTGTGAAATGAATCGCCAGTCCAGGTTCCATGCATGATACAGGATGCTCAGGGCTGGTGCACTGGGATGACCCAGAGGGATGGGATGGGGAGGGAGGTGGGAGAGGGGTTCAGGATGGGGAACACATGTACACCCATAGTGGATTCATGTCAATGTATGGCAAAACCAATGCAATATTGTAAAGTAACTAGCCTCCAATTAAATAAATTTATATTAAAAATAAATAAAGTAAAATGATGGCCATTCTAAAAAAAAAAAATTGTAAAATGTATTATTTGGGCTTCCCAGGTAGCAAAGTGGTAAAGAATCTGCCTGCCAATGCAGGAGACACAAGAAATGCATGTTCAATCCCTGGATCTGGTAGATCCCCTGGCGTAGAAAATGGCAATGGAGTAGAAAATGCTCCAATATTCTTGCCAGAAAAATTCCATGGACAGAGGAGCCTGGCAGACTACAGTCCATGGGGTCACAAAGAATTGGACGTGACTGAGTGCACCCACACACAAACACACCCATGCACACACTCACATACAAATGTATTATTTAGCAATGTGATTACAGTGTGAACATATACACTTCACACTTTTGAAGCTATGAAATTTTAAAACACAAAAGAATGCTTCATAATGGAAATAAAACAATATAAATTGAGAGAGGAGAGAGTTAAGACAGTCGTATATCACCACTCTCTTAACACCAAAACTTATCCTCTGTACACTGGTGGGAGGGGATATATGTATACCTATGGCTGACTCACACTGAGATTTGACAGAAACAACAAAATTCTGTAAACCAATTACCCTTCAATAAAAGAATAAATTAAAAAAAAAACATTAGTGCAAAGATGGCTTTTAAAAAAATATTTAGAGACAGAGTTTTGGATGAAGTAGAAAGAAAGAGCTCATTGCTTTTTCAGGTAAAAGGGGATTACTGTCCTCAAAAGTGGGTGTCCCCACTTGAAGAGGGTAGTAAGGAGTTTTATAGTAAAGGTTCAAAGAGCAAGGAATGATCAGCTTGTGGACTTTCTTCTGATTGGATGGTGGTAGGGTAATGGGGAGTTAGCATTGTCAACCTTCTGGTTCTAAGGAGTCATGTGAGGTCAATGTGCTTGTGAGCAGCACACAGTTAAATTCTTCCACATGGTGGGGGTTTCAGGATCCGAACAACAGGTCAAAGGACATGGTTCAAGACTATTATCTATAGTCCTTCAGGAAGAACTAAAGGTCCTTGACTTTGCTTAATGGGTAAAGTATCATTATTTCATCTTGCTGACTGTTTTTCTTTCATTCTGCATTTATTCACTGCTCTGATTCAACTTGTCCTTTGACTAATTATTTTCTACAGACAAAATGTAGACATAGCACATGGGTGGGGTTTTTCTAGGAAGGTCTCATAACTTAAGTGACACTCTTAAGTTTTATGTCAAATTGGAATGAACTAAAAATTGATTGAAGAAATATATACGTTCATTTCAAGGTTATGTTTTCCCCAAGCACAATCTATAAATTCTATACTTAGAAAGGGAAAAAGTTAAAAAATCAATAGTGGGTGACTGATTCTAGTGATTGCAGAACTTCGTGGTATCTCCTTGCACTAACTTGCCATACAGTCTTTTAACTGGTTCTTAAGTTTTTGTAATTGCTTGTTTATTTCATTTTCCACTCCACTTTGACCCAAGCACAGATTGAATAAACTCATTTCTCTACACTTTATTCTCTATTTCATTTCTCTCTGTTGTAATCTTTATCATTTTCTTATACTTCTATATCATCTTACTTCTCCATGCTTTAGGTTTAATTTTTCCTTTGTCTAGTTTCTCAATTTGTTAAGGTTAGGCTCCTGATCAGATCTTTCTTCTTTATTGATGTGTATTTACATACCTAAATTTCCTTTAAGCGCTGCCTATCCTGCCTCTTGGGCCAGTTTTGGAAGTTATGTTTTGGTTTACATTCATCTCTAAGCATTTTCTAATTTCCTTTGTGATTTCTTCTGTGGCTTATTGGTTGTCTATTTTGCATTGTTTAAAATATTCACATATTTGTAAATTTTTCATTTTCATTGATATCTAGCTTCATCTCATTGTAGTCAGAGAAGATACTTTATGTGATGTCAATTTATTAAGTTTGTTGAGACTTGTTTTATGACTTCAGATGAAAGTGAGTAGAGAGGCCACTACCTCTGGGGCTGGAGATGCCACTGCCACTGGGGGTAGAGAGGCAACTTTTGCTGGATCAGATTCTGCAGTTAACCTTCAGCAATTTCAGCCCTGAAGCTATAGAGCAAAATCAAACTTCAGGTCATACATGCAGTACCTAAGCTGAGAATTTGAATCCCCTAACTCATCCTTTCCCTCACTACTTTTATTAATGACTTTAGGAACAACCACAAAAAGTCATTATGTCCCTTAGTTTCCAAAACATGTTCAAAAATATCAAACACAAACTCACTTAGCTTCTTGCTTCTTTTTAGTGGTTTATTAAGAGTTGCTGTTGTTCAGTCACCCAGTTGTGGCTTACTCTTTGCGACCCCATGGACTGCAGCATGCCAGGCCTCCCTGTCCCTCACCATCTCCCGGAGTTTGCCCAAGTTCATGTTCATTGCATCGGTGATGCTATCCAGCCATCTCATCCTCTGTTGCCCTCTCCTACTTCTGCCCCTGATCTTTACCAGCATCAGAAAATTTTCCAGTGAGTCATCTGTGCACATCAGATGACCAAAACACTGGAGCTTCAGCTTCAGCATCAGTCCCTTCAGTGAATATTCAGGGTTAATCTCCCTTAGGATTGACATATTTGATCTCTTTGCTGTCCAAGGGATTTTCAGGAGTCTTCTCCAGCACCATAGTTCAAAGGCATCAATTCTTTGCCATTCTGCCATCTTTACGCTCCAGCTCTCACAACCATACATGATCAGTGGCAAGACCACAGTCTTGACTAAACAGATCTTTGTCAGCAGAGTAATGTCTCTGCTTTTCAACACATTGTCGACATTTGTCATCATTTATCCTGCCAAGAAGCAATCGTCTTCTGATTTCAAGGCTGCCGTCACCGTTCACGGTGATTTTGGAGCCCAAGAAATGTAAGTCTGTCACTACTTCAACCTTTTCCCCTTCCACTTGCAGTGCAGTAATAGGGCTGAATGCCATGATCTTAGTTTTTTTAGTATTTAGCCGTAAGATGGCTCTTTCACTCTCCTCCTTCACCCTCATCAAGAGGTTCTTCAGTTCCTCTTCACTTTCTGCCATTACAGTGGTATCATCTGCATATCTGAGATTGTTGATGTTTCTCCTGCCTATCTTAGTTTGGGCTTCTAAATCATCCAGCAGGGCATTTTTCATGATGTGTTCAGCATATAAACAAACAAAGTGAGAGCAGACAGCCCTGTCCTACTCCTTTCTTGATCTTGAACCAATCAGTAGTTCCACATAGGGTTCTAACTGTTGTTTCTTGACTCGAATACAGGTTTCTCAAGAGACAGGTAAGATGGCCTGGTAGTCCCAACTCTCTAAGAGCTTTCCACAGTTTTTCATGATCCACACAGTCAGAAGCTTTAGCATAGTCGATGAAACAGAGACAGAAATTCTGAAATTCCCTTGCTTTCTCTATTATCCAGCAAATGTTGGCAATTTGATCTCTAGTTTGTCTTTCTTTTCTAAACACAGCTAAGACATCTGGAAGTTCTTGGTTCACAGAATGCTGAAGCCTAGCATGTAAAATTTTAAGCATGACCTTTCTAGCCTGGGGGATGAGTGCAATTGTCAATGGTTAGCATATTCCTTGGTATTACCCTTCTTGGGAATTGGGATAAGGATTGATCTTTTCCAGTCCTGTGCCAATGCTGGGTCTTCCAGATTTGCTGGCATACTGAATGCAAAACCTTGATAGCATCCTCCTTTAGAAATTTGAACAGTTCTGATGGAATTTCATTGCATCCACTAGCTTTATTAACAGCTATGCTTCTTAAGGCCCACTTGGCTTCACTCTCCAGAATGTCTGGAGCTCTGGGTGACTAACCACACCATCATCATAATCCAGCTCATTAAAATCATTTTTAAACAGTTCTTCCATGTTTCTTTCCATCTCTTCTTGATCCATTCAGCATTTACTGGTCTCTACCATTTGCTCATCTTTGGGTGGAATGCTCCCTTGAAGTTTCCAATTATCTCCTGAAGAGTAAACTGTACATAGCCATAACAAATAGGAGATACAAATTAGAAATAGGTATAGATACAGAATGAGATTTATTATAGAGTAGCCCATATAGATATATTACATGATAGTGCATGCCACAGAATATCAGGGCTCTCTTTATTATGGGAAATAAAGTTGTTAGCATCTTTAAACCTAATCAGCTTGGAGAGCCATTCAAGAAACCCTAGAATCAATTCACCAAACTCATCCTTAAAATTCTGTTCATCTGGAATCTTTCTTGGTAACAATATTTATATTAATCAGAGTTTTCTGGAGAAAATGAACCAATAGGATATATGTAATCTGTATAAACAGTAAACTATACATAACCATAACAAATAGGAGATACAAATTAGATATAGATATAGATGTTCTCTGTTCATTTCCAAGGCAAACCATGCAATATCACAAAAATCCAAGTCTATGCCCCAGCCAATAATTCTGAGGAAGTTGAAGTTGAATGGTTCTATGAAGACCTACAAGACCTCTTAGAACTAACACCCAAAACAGATGTCCATTTCATTATAGGGACTGGAATGCAAAAGTAGGAAGTTTAGAAACACCTGGAGTAACAAGCAAATTGGGCCTTGAACTACAAAATGAAGCAGGGCAAAGGCTAATAGAGTTTTTCCATGAGAATGCACTGGTCAGAGCAAACACCTTCTTCCAACAACACAAGAGAAGACTGTACACATGGACATCACCAGATGCTCAATACTGAAATCAGAATGATTATATTCTTTACAGCCAAATATGGAGAAGCTCTACACAGTCAGCAAAAACAAGACTGGGAGCTGACTGTAGCTCAGGTCATGAACTCCTTATTGCCAAATTCAGACTTAAATTGAAGAAAGTGGGGGAAACCACTAGACCATTCAGGTATGGCATAAATCAAATCCCTAATGATTATACAGTAGAAGTGGCAAATAGATTCAAGTGATTAGATCTGATAGACAAAGTGCCTGAGAACTATGGATGGAGGTTCGTGACATTGTACAGGAAGCAGTGATCAAGATCGTCCCCAAGAAGAAATACAAAAAGAAAAAACAGTAGTCTCAGGAGGCCTCACAAATAACTGTGAAAAGAAGAGAAGTGAAAGGCAAAAGAGAGAAAGAAAGATATACCCACTTGAATGCAGAGTTCCAAAGAATAGCAAGGAGAGATAAGAAAGCCTTCCTCAGCGATCAATGCAAAGAAATAGAGAAAAACATGGAAAGACTAGAGATCTCTTCAAGAAAATTAGAGATACCAAGGGAACATTTCATGCAAAGATGGGCTCGATAAAGGACAGAAATGACATGGATCTAACAGAAGCAGAAGATATTAAGAAGAGATGGCAAGAATACACAGAAGAACTATACAAAAAAGATCTTCATGACCAAGATAATCACAGTGGTGTGATCACTCACCTAGAGCCAGACATCCTGGAATGTGAAGTCAAATGGGCCTTAGGAAACATCACTACAAAAAAGGATAGTGGAGGTGATGGAATTCCAGCTGAGCTCTTTCAAATCCTAAAAGATGATGCTGTGCAAGTGCTGCACTCAATATGTCAGCAAATTTGGAAAACTCAGCAGTGGCCAAAGACCTGGAAAAGGTCAGTTTTCCTTTTTTTTTTTTTTTTTCTTAACTAAAAAGTCAGTTTTTATTCCAATCCCA
This sequence comes from Cephalophus harveyi, assembly GCA_006410635.1. NCBI lineage: Eukaryota > Metazoa > Chordata > Mammalia > Artiodactyla > Bovidae > Cephalophus > Cephalophus harveyi. Next base: position 217,422 of record SJYT01026163.1, read on the forward strand.
AAGAAAGGCAATGCTAAATAATGCTCAAACTACCGCACAATTGCACTCATCTCACATGCTAGTAACGTAAATGCTCAAAATTCTCCAAGCCAAGCTCCAAAGGTACGTGAACTGTAAACTTCCAGATGTTCAAGCTGGATTTAGAAAAGGCAGAGGAACCAGAGATCAAATTGCCAACATCTCCTGGATCATGGAAAAAGCAAGAGAGTTCCAGAAAAAAACATCTATTTCTGCTTTATTGACTATGCCAAAGCCTTTGACTGTGTGGATCACAATAAACTGTGGAAAATTCTGAGAGAGATGGGAATACCAGACCACCTGACCTGCCTCCTGAGAAANTTTAGAAAAGGCAGAGGAACCAGAGATCAAATTGCCAACATCTGCTGGATCATGGAAAAAGCAAGAGAGTTCCAGAAAAAAACATATATTTCTGCTTTATTGACTATGCCAAAGCCTTTGACTGTGTGGATCACAATAAACTGTGGAAAATTCTGAAGGAGATGGGAATACCAGACCACCTGACCTGCCTCTTGAGAAATCTGTATGCAGGTCAGGAAGCAACAGTTAGAACAGGACATGGAACAACAGACTGGTTCCAAATAGGAAAAGGAGTACGTCAAGGCTGTATATTGTCACTCTGATTATTTAACTTATATGCAGAGTACATCATGAGAAACGCTGGGCTGGACAAAGCACAAGCTGGAATCAAGATTGTCTGGAGAAATATCAATAACCTCAGATATGCAGATGACACCACCCTTATGGCAGAAAGTAAAGAAGAACTAAAGAGCCTCTTGATGAAAGTGAAAGAGGAGAGTGAAAAAGTTGGCTTAAAGTTCAACATTCAAAAAACTAAGATAATGCCATCTGGTCACATCACTTCATGGGAAATAGATGAGGAAATAGTGGAAACAGTAGCTGGCTTTACTTTTCTGGGCTCCAAAATCACTGCAGACAGTGATTGTAGCCATGAAATTAAAAGAAGCTTACTCCTTGGAAGGAAAGTTATGACCAACCTAGATAGCATATTAAAAAGTAGAGACATTACTTTGTCAACAAAGATGCGTCTAGTCAAGGCTATGGTTTTTCCAGGGGCCATGTATGGATGTGAAAGTTGGACAATAAGGAAAACTGAGCACAGAAGAATTGATGCTTTTGAACTGTGGTGTTGGAGAAGATTCTTGAGAGCCCCTTGGACTGCAAGGAGATCCAACCAGTCCATCCTAAAAAGGTCAGTCCTAGGTGTTCACTGGAAGGACTGATGCTGAAACTGAAACTCCAATACTTTGGGCACCTGATGTACAGAACTGACTTATTAGAGTCAGTTCTAATGAGGTGGATGAAACTGGAGCCTATTTTACAGAGTGATGTAAGTCAGAACGAAAAAGACAAATACTGTATATGAATGTGTGCATATGGAGTTTAGAAAGACTGTAACTGATCTTCCTGGAGGACAGCAAAAGACAGACATAAAGAACAGACTTTTGGATCTCTGTGAGTTCATGAGGGTGGGATGACTTGAGAGAATAGTATTGAAACATATACATTACCATATATAAAATAGATACCACAGGGCATGAAGCAGGGCATCCAAAGCCAGTGCTCTTTGGCAACCCAGAGGGATGGGATGGGGAGGAAGGTGGGTGAGGGGCTCAGGATAGTGGGCACACATATACCTGTGGCTGATTCATACTGATGTATGGCAAAAAAACCATTCAGAACATTAAGTATCTTCCAATTAAAATAAATAAATTAAAAAAAATAAAAATAATAATCAAGGAAGGGCTACACACTGATCAAACTACATTTCTCCTGGCTGATGAAGCACCGTACTGGAGATCTCCCCTGAGCCCACAATTCCTCCAGTAGGAAAAGAGAGCTTTGAGTGATATCTAACCCCACCTAGAATTGTGGGTCACAGTGGGAGTCCTGATTCTGGTTTTACCCCTAGAGATCACAGGGGAATATTTGGGACTCACCCATTAGGAATCTGATTATGACAGAAGGAGGGAGGGTCTTCTAAAAGTCAGCGTGTAAATCTTGACAGAGTTCCTATTTGCAAAGGCCAAGTGGTAGTATATAGCAGCAAATTTGTTCATCTACACAGCAAAGTTGATGGTTAAATCTGACCAGGATACTCAACAGGTACAAGTTTGTCTGATTTGGGTTCTCAGAAATGCAGAGTGTGAAAGGCCTAGAACCTGGTATGCCTACACACAGGCAGAAAAACTAACTCACAGCTTCACCCACTGTAGAGCAAGCTTGATTCCTGATCTCTTCTAACCAGAAAGACTGTTTGGGAATTTTTGGGAGTTTCTTAAAGTGGTCTTCCTTGTCCTGCCCAGGAGAGCAAAGTAGCAACCACTTTCACCGCAGAATGTGGCTTATGAACCCATCTGACAGGGGCTGGGAGAATACCTGAAAACTCTAACCCAGTATCACTTAAGTCAAGAGATGGGTTGGTAGAGCTTTACTAGAACACATGCAGAGTTTCTTAGCCTACCCAATAGCCCTGCTTACAGTGGCACTTGAATAGAGAGCAAAGTTCATGGCTGTAACCGACTGAAGAGCAAAACTGATGGCCTCTCCTGACCAGACTATTCAGTAAGCACTCTTGCCCAATTCACGTCCCCAAACAATCATCTGTGAAGGTCCTTCGCCTGTCCTCCTGCTCTATCATGGCAGGGAAGCTAATCTATAGCCCATGTACTGCTGAGTACAAAGTCCTGACAATCTAGTAAGCCTAGTCAGGGAGGCCAGTCAATGTTGGAACACTGCTCTCCCCTCACTTGGGCATGGAATCAAGTCAGTGATCCTATCCAACTGTTCTCACTCTGAGGCAGACCCACTCGTCCCAAATCATAGAGCTTGAATATCCTGCCAAAGATGTTACGAGCAGATAAGTATAGAAATCCAAACTGAGCAGACTGGGGAAGGACTGTCTCTGTAAAAGCAGTAAAGTATGGAAGACTTTTCACTCAGATGTGTAGATAGAAGTCTAAGGAATGATGTGTCATAAAAAAATTCACATAAATATGACACAAAGGTAACTAATAAAGCTACAATAATTGAGGCAAAAGAAATGGAGTTCTAGGAACAGTCAGAACAATAATTCAGAATATTTCTCTTAAAGAAGTTTAGTGAAATATAAGGTCACACAAACAACAGAACAAAATTAGAAAAACAATCCATAAACAAAGTGAAAAGTTAAAAAAGAAATAAAAACCATTAAAAAGCAAAAGGAAAATGGAGAGATGAAAAATACAATAAACAGAAAAATTCATTACAGAGCTTCTAAAGCAGACTTAAACATGCAAAAGAAAGAATCAGTGAACTAGATTATAGGACATTTGAAATTATTCAGTCAGAGGAGCAAAGAGAAAAAAGAAAGCCTATAGGACTGATGGTACATAAATTTGAAAATTACATTGCAGGAATTCCAGAAGGAAAAAAGAAAAAGAAAATGAAAAGGACAGAAAATATATTTACAGCAATAATGGTTGAAAAGTTCCCACACCTGGGAGAGAAATATACATTCAGACCCAAGAAACCCCAAAGTGTCCAAGTAGGTTGAACAAGTAGGGTACACCAAGACACATTATGAGTAAATTTTCAGAATCAAGGACAAAGAATTATGGAAGCAGCAAGAGAAAAGAGAAGTTATATAGAAGGGAACCTACTTAAAACTATCAATGGATTTCTCAACAGGAATTTTTCAGACCAGGAGAAAATGGGATGACATATTCAAAATACTGAAAGAATAAATATCAATCAAGGATATTTTACTCAGCAAAGTTGTCTTTTAAGAAATTAGAAAAGATGAAGATTGAGGGAATTCATTGCCATTTCTTATAATAAATACTAAAGGGAGTTCTTTGAGTAGAAATAAAAGGATGCTAATCAACATCATTACAACATAAGAAGGTAGTCCAAGACTCACTGGTAATAGAAAATATACAGTCAAAATTAGATTCTGTAATGTTATATTGGTAGTGTATAATGTACTTACAAGTCTAATTTAAAAGTTAAAAAAAAAATTGGTGAAGGAAAGATTAAGCCTGTGCAGTAGGATAACCTTCCACAGCCAACACATAAAAAATATATCTACATATAAGGCAATTATCACTGGAAGTGAACTGAAGCCTGTCAGAAAGACTATTACACAATGTCTGTAAAGAAAGATCCATTTGGAGTTGGGTAGAAAGGCCAATCAGGTCAGGCTCTTTAGAGAGGGCATAGAAGAGGAAGTGATATTACTAGATCAGAGAGCCTCGAATTGCACATTGAGAACCGAAGTCTTGGGATCTGACATCAGGGAGATGAGTTCCCTTAGCTGATTTGAGACCAGTGAGGCTTAAAGGAGGAATAAAACTGAAGACTCTGCTAATGAAGAATGTACATATGCTAGCTTACTCCTAGGAGCAAGGCAGAGGAAACCAATTGCAACTAACTGCCTGGGGTTCTGTCTGGTTTTCCACAAGTATTCAGTCATTTGCCCCAACACATGCCAAGTGCTTGCTTTAGCCTTTCTGGCTCTGGCACAACTCCCCACCAGGTTAAATGCTGATGTTTACTAGAAGAGTGCACACTTAGAGGGCACTGACCTGGCTTGGACCCAGCACTGCATCTGATCAAGGTGAGGGCAGCCACTGCTGGTGCTCACAGAGGTGTTTGACTGGGAACTATGAATTCTGACTGGCATTCCAGGACCATATTAGTCCATGCCCTAGCCAGCACCAGGGGATCCAATCTGATACCTCTTGTTGTCTGAGTGAACTCCGGGAGATGGTGATGGACAGGGAGGCCTGGCGTGCTGCGATTCATGGGGTCGCAAAGAGTCGGACACGACTGAGCGACTGAACTGAACTGAACTGAACTGAATCAACATCATTACAACATAAGAAGGTAGTCCAAGACTCACTGGTAATAGAAAATATACAGTCAAAATTAGATTCTGTAATGTTATATTGGTAGTGTATAATGTACTTACAAGTCTAATTTAAAAGTTAAAAAAAAAATTGGTGAAGGAAAGATTAAGCCTGTGCAGTAGGATAACCTTCCACAGCCAACACATAAAAAATATATCTACATATAAGGCAATTATCACTGGAAGTGAACTGAAGCCTGTCAGAAAGACTATTACACAATGTCTGTAAAGAAAGATCCATTTGGAGTTGGGTAGAAAGGCCAATCAGGTCAGGCTCTTTAGAGAGGGCATAGAAGAGGAAGTGATATTACTAGATCAGAGAGCCTCGAATTGCACATTGAGAACCGAAGTCTTGGGATCTGACATCAGGGAGATGAGTTCCCTTAGCTGATTTGAGACCAGTGAGGCTTAAAGGAGGAATAAAACTGAAGACTCTGCTAATGAAGAATGTACATATGCTAGCTTACTCCTAGGAGCAAGGCAGAGGAAACCAATTGCAACTAACTGCCTGGGGTTCTGTCTGGTTTTCCACAAGTATTCAGTCATTTGCCCCAACACATGCCAAGTGCTTGCTTTAGCCTTTCTGGCTCTGGCACAACTCCCCACCAGGTTAAATGCTGATGTTTACTAGAAGAGTGCACACTTAGAGGGCACTGACCTGGCTTGGACCCAGCACTGCATCTGATCAAGGTGAGGGCAGCCACTGCTGGTGCTCACAGAGGTGTTTGACTGGGAACTATGAATTCTGACTGGCATTCCAGGACCATATTAGTCCATGCCCTAGCCAGCACCAGGGGATCCAATCTGATACCTCTTGTTTCAGTGATGCTCCTTTGTGAGATGAAAGTACTGGTTCTGAGATGGAGTACAACACACATTTAGAGGTCATGAAACCAGCCCAGACCCAAACTGCAGGGCTTCTGCTAGAGCACTGTGGAGGACACAGCTGCTCCCAATAAAATGGTGATTTCCATTTAGCATAGAAGCCCTTGAAATGGCTCTAGGCCCTCCATCTCCAGCCCCTCCTCTAACCAAAGTGATATTTGCAACAACTCCTGGGAGAAACTGTGATACATGCTCACTTCAGATCCAGCTCTCCCACAAATGCTACTGGACTCATGTAGACTGCACAGTGGTGCTCTTATGTAAGGACACTCCTACATAAAGACAGGATAGGTAACTATTTCACTTAATTTCATAGAGACAGAGGAAGTAAAACAATTAAAAGAGAAGAATTTGTTTCAAATGAAAGAAAAGTAAAAAGAAAATTCTCTGAAAATAACTACAGAAACAGATCAATAATTAACCAGATAAATAGTTGAAAGAAATAGCAGTAAGAATGATTACTAAACTAGGAGAAGAACACAGAAACACTGAAATTTAACAAGTATTGGAATAGGTAAAAAAGAATGACTCAGAGATGAAGAATGCAATTGAAATGAAAAACACACTTGAGGAATGAACAGCATACTAGGTAATACAGAAGGATACATAAGTGACCTGGAAGATGAAATAACAGAAATTACACAATCAGAAAAGGATAAAGAAAAAAAATAAAATTGAGAACAGTTCAAAAGTAAAGTCCTTTGGCACAACTTCACACTTACTAACATTAACACTATAAGGGTTAAGAAAAAGAAAGTGGACAAAATGTATTTGAAGAATTTATGACTGAAAACTTCCTAACCCTGAAGAAAGAAATAGATATCCAGATCAGAAAGCAGAAAGAGTCCAAAATAAAATGAACCCAAAGAGATGTACACCAAGACATATAATAATTAAGATATTGAAAGTTAAACATAAAGAAAGCATTCTAATGTCAGGAAGTATGAAAGAGAGTCACATATAGGAAAAGCAACATAAGGTTATCAGCTCATTGCAGGTCAAAATGGAGTAGCAAGATAAATCCAATGTGTTTAAAGGGGAAAATCTACAACTTAGGTTTTCCACCCAATGAAGTTATTATTCAGAGTTGAAGGAAAGATAAAATTCTCAGAAAGGCAAACACTAGACAAATCAGTACCAAAGCATCTCTACAGGAATTGTAAAAGGAACTGCTCTAAGAGAAAAAGAAAAGACTATAAGAAGTACTGTCTAGTACTACCTAGACAGTATATTAAAAAGCAGAGACATTACTTTGCTGACAAAGTGCATATAGTCAATGCTATGATTTTTCCAGTAGTCCTGTATGGATATAAGAGTTGGACCATAAAGAAGGCTGAGCACCAATGAATTTATTCTTTCCAATTTTGTCACTAGAGAAGACTCTTGAGGGTCACACAGGACACACAGGACTAAACAAAAGGACACTCTACCAGGGTGGCAGCCCTGGCATTTTCTTGGGAAAGTCTAGCATGTACCAGTCTCCAGTCCTACCACTTAGCTTTTGGATCCTGTTGCACCCTTGGAAAAACCTCAGTCAACAGTGGGCTCCAGCTAAGTCTTCCCTGACCAAAGAAGTAACCACCGGCCTGCCCTGGGAAAAACTCTAGTTCATGCCAAGTGTTGGCTACAGCCCTATTGCCAAGATGGTTGCCACTGGTGTGCACTGGAAAAAAGGCCTGGCCCATGTCCACTCCAGCTCCAACTCCAGCCCAAAATGACAAATGATTAATCAAAGAAGAAAATATAACATTCATAAATATTTATGCACCCTACAGAGAACACTTAACCAGAGCAAATATTAGCAGACATAAGGGAGAAATTAACAGAAATACAGTAATATTTGTTGTTGTTCTTCAGTCACTCAGTTGTGTCCAATTTTTCATGGCTCCATGGACTGTAGCACACCAGGCTTGCCTGTTCATCAACTTCCCTCAAAGCTTGCTCAAACTCATGTTTATTGAGTTGGTACTGCCATCCAGCTATCTCGACCTCTGTTGTCCCCTTGTCTTTTGCCTTTAATCTTTCCCAGCATCAATAATATTGGGGGACATTAATACCTCACATCAATGGATATATCATTAAGACAGAAAGTCAGTAAGGAAATATTGGCTTTAAATCTGCAGTCCCCAACACTTTTGGCACCAGGGACAAGTTTTGTGGAAGAAAATTTCCCACAGACTAGGGGTAGTGGATGGTTTGGGGATGATTTCAACACATTTTAATGAAGAATCAGTGAGAGCCCCGAGTCTGTATTCCTGCAACTAAAGGGTCCCATTAGGAGTGTATTGCTTATGTCTAGTCTACTCTGTAATCTCATTTTGGTTGCTCTTACTGGATAAAAATCCTTAACAAAGATAGGATGTTGGAAATAGAAGCAGGCTTTTCATTGCTTTTGTGGCAATCTCAGGATATTCCAGCTTGGCTTTAATCCAGATCAAATGGAAATTTGAAGTTGTCTCAAACATGCTTTTAAGACCACCATCATTTGTGATCTGGGCAGTTGATCCTCTTCTAGCATGGACAAAGTTGATTCATTTTGCTTATTGACAAATGGTCTTGGATCCATTCCTTCCCAGTTCAAGGACTTTTTTGTGCCTGAGAAGTAATGTTCAGTCTTTTGAAAGCTGATATAAGTGATCATGTGTCAGCTGGGAGGAAGAAGGGCCTGGCTTAGTCTCCTTCAAAATCTCTGCTAATCTTTGAAACATGTCAAAAATGCTAGTGTTCACTCATTGTCCCATAATTCCAGGTTGGTTTTGAATATAATCACTTTATCTGCCAACTTGAACACATTTATCATTCTCCCTTGAAGTTACTGATTGAGTTCGTTGAGCAGGTTGAATGTATCACACAAGTAAGCAAGTTTGTGATCCATTCTGTGTCACTGAAACTTGCAACCCGTGGTGATTGTTTTTCTAAGACAGATCTCTGGAGTGGCTCTCATTAACTCAAAAACTCTGGCCAGTGATCTACCTTTAGAAGGCCATCTTACTTCTGTGTATAAGAGAAGACATGTATGCCCTGTATCATCTCCTCACAGAGCTGCATGAACAGACATGAGTTAAAGACATGCAGTTTAATGAAGCTGATAATTTTAATTACATTCTGGAAAACTTTGTTAAGCTCAGGTGACAATTTTTGACTGGTCAGCATGTCTCTGTGGATGGCACAGTAGGTAGACTCACATTCAGAAACAATCTCTTTGACCTGAGTAGTATAACCAGAAAGACATCCAGTCATGGCAGCCACTCCACCTGTGCATATACCAACACCAAAAGACCAGTTCAGTTTTACTTATGTGTAATCATTCAAAGACTCGACAATTTCTGTAGCTGCGGTGTTGGTTGGCAACAAAGTGCATACAACATATCCTCCAGCACATCCTCCTGAAAAACTAATGGCCCCAAAACAAGCACTGTTGCCCTGTTGCCAATATTTGTAGACTTGTCAATCTGGATTGAGTACCATGGTGATTCATCAATCCTCTCTAACAATTGTGCCTCAGGATCCTTTTATTTCATCAATTCATCTTGTTATGGTGCTAATTGACAGAGGAGCACATGCTATCTTTTGAACTGCAGCCTCTCCCAAAAGTTCATGGTATATGTCCTTAGCAGCAGGCAAGATCAACTTTTCACCAATAGTAAAGGGCTTCTTAGCTTTAGCAATGCAGTTAGACACTAAGAATCGTGCACCCAGTACAGACACATTTGATGAAGTGGTGTCCTTCAATAGTTGCTTCTGCTCTTCACGCTCACAGTGTTTTCCTTTTGAAACTCTAAAGGCTTGTCGTTTAATGCAGGGTGCTTGGCCAAGCAGTTTCTAAGTTTTCACCACTTAGTTGGGTAGCCAGTTATCTCATATTATAAATACGAAGCAGGCTTTGAGAATGTGAATCATCTGTTGAAATGAACCTGTGATTTAAACAGGAGTCCTGGTATTTTAAGTGTATCCTTTTTTTTTTTTTTTTTTGGCAGTGTTAGAGTCTTCTGCTGTCTCATCACTGGGTCTTCCCCTCTTTTCAAATAAGCTCTCAAGAAATATTTTTTTAAATAATTAATTAATTATTTTACTTTACAATATTGTATTGGTTTTGCCATTTATTCATTTTGAATATGGTCATGTTGTGGGTTTACCAAAACTGTGGCTGAGACGATTGTGCCATGTGGGAAAGAGGCATGGATGGAAGTGGTAAATAAAATAATGGGTAGGCCATGCATGGATTAAAATAAGTGTTGGTTTCTGACTTAAAGCCTGCCATTAGAGGCAACTCTACAATTGAAGTACATCAACTCACTTGCCTGTATAAAGCCTGCCACCAGATGCAGCTTAATTTTCACTTGTCACTCAAAGATAGTGATTTGATATGAGTCTGCAAACAATTGATTTATTATGGTTTCTGTGCTGTCAAACCAGTCTGCTAAAGATAATCTGTATTTGCAGCCACTCCCCAACACTCACATCATTGCCTCAGCACCACCTCAGATCATCAGGCATGAGATTCTCATAAGAAGTGTGAGACCTAGATCCCTCACATGCACAGTTTATAGTAGGTTTCATACTCCTTTGAGAATCTAATGTTGCTGCTGATCTGATAGGAGGCAGAGCTCGACAGTAATGTGACCAATGGAGAGTGGTTGTAAATACAGATGAAGCTTCAGTCACTCATCCACCACTCACTTCCTGCTGAGTGGCCTGGTTCCTAACAGGCCATGGACTAGTACTGATCAGTGACCCAGGGGTTAGGGTCCCCTGCCTTAAATGACAATTTATCCAAGGATCCTATTAGATATATATTGAAAATTCCATCAATTAGTAGCAGAATACACATTCTTCTCAAGTGCACATGGAACATTTGCCAGGATAGTTCACATGCTATCCCTTGTTGTTGCTGTTTAGTCTCCCAGCCATATCTGACTCTTTGCGACCCCGTTGACTGCAGTATGCCAGGACTCCCCATCCCTTGTCATCTCTCAGAGTTTGCCCAAGTTCATGTTTGTTGCACCTGTGATGCTACCCCTTAAAACAAGTCAAATAATTTTAAGAAGATGGAAGTCATATCAAGCACATTTTCTGACCACAATGGTATGAAATTAGAAATCAATTACTGGAAAAAAAATGAAAAAAGACATGAACTGCCAGGGTCCAGCCCCGGTGGAACCAGGGTGATTCGAAGGAGAGACGGCGTTGGCGAGGAAAACTTATTTATTTATTAATATAAGATTAGGAAGAAATAGTGTAGTAGGAAAATTAAGTGGAAAAAGGAGCCTCAATAACTTGGCTTATGGGGAAGACCAATAAAATCTCAGGACAACAGATTTGCACCATCTACATTGGGCCACCGACGCCCACTTGAATATCGAAGGGTGCCCCACCTTGGGCTCCCTTTCACACTGGTCTTAGAAGCCAGGATAAGTAAGTAGACATGGTGAGCTGCCCCGCTCCAGATGGGAATTCAGCCTGAAATTAGAGTAAAGAGGAGACACGGGGGAAACCAGTCCAATGACTTGCTCCAGCCCCTATTGTCTGGAAAGGCCTTTTATACCTTTTTGATTGTACATAGAGATCAAAGGGTAATACAAAATTATGCAGTGTTAGCAGCCCAAACTGTTATCAAAACCAGGCTTTCCTCTCTGTATACCTAGTTGTATACACAAGTCTTAGGTAATTTACATCATCTTCTGGCCAAAAGGGCCAATTAACATTTTACAGCCTTTTTTCTGATAAGGGTTTGTCAACTAGAAGACTTATTTGTGTTGATCTTCCCAAAGTCTGGCGCCACTCTCAGAAAGCACTAAATAAAGTTACATTCCTACATAGCAAAGATACAAGAGGAGTGCAGTGATATATAACAAAGAAAAGTAATTAACTCAAAAGTCTAGTGTTGTTAACATCAAAACTACTATATATCTTTTTCCATATCCTGTTTACATTGATTAACATCCTCCCAGATGCCTAAAAGATAAAGAATATGGAGGCTTGGCGGCAGTCATTGAGTCAACAATGAAAACCCTTTACCAATATAATTTTTAACTCTTTAGAAAAGGCTCTGTATCTTTAAGATGTTTTTAAGCTTTGTGCCTCTCGCAGTTGGGGGCTGTAAGCAATTCACAAGCTGTAAGAGGTCTGGGGAACCTGTTAGGCAAGCTAGAGAGTTATCAGAGGGGGTTTAACTGAAACATCCCCTTCAAATGCAGAA
>SJYT01026163.1:231435-294856 GCA_006410635.1 Cephalophus harveyi
AAAGAAATACTTCCAAACCAGACAAAACCACTACAAAATTAATAATAAAACTTATAGGCCAATATTCACGATGAACATAGATGTAAAAATCCTCAAGAAAATATTAGCAAACTGAATATAACCTTTAAAAGATCTTACACCATGATCAAGTAGGGTTTATCCTAGGGACTAAAGGATGGTTCAATATTTGCAGATCAATGAATGTGACATACCATAAACAAAATAACAAAACAAAGGATTAAAAAAATCACATGATCATCTTAATGATGAAGGAAAGGTATTGCAAATAATTCATCATAAGTTTATGATAAAAGCCCTCAGCAAAGTGGGTATAGAAGAAATATAACTCAACATAATAAAGGTCATATATGACAAAATCACAGCTAATATCACACTTAGTAAGGAAAAGAGGAAAATATTTCCTCTAAAATCAAGAACAAGACAAGGATGCCCTTTCTTGCCACCTTCATTAAAGGCATTATTGGAAGACCTAACCACAACAATCAGAGAAGAAAATGAAACAAAATTAATCTAAATTAGAAAGGAAGAAGTAAAACTATCATTCTTTGCAAATAACATGATTCTATATATAGATATATAGATATCCCAAGAATTCCACTAAAAGGCTATCAGAAGTAACAAATGATCTCATTAAAGTTTCAGGATACAAAATTAATATAAAAATTATGTTGTGTTTCTATACACTAAAAACAAACTATCACAAAGATAATTAAGAAAAAAAATCTCATTTAAAATTGCATCAAAAGAGTAAAATACCTATTAATAAAATTAACAAGATTACTGGAGTTGATTGCCATTCCCTAGGGAATGGCAATCAACTCCAGTAATCTTGCCTGGATAATCCTGTGGAAAGAGGAGTCTCCTGGGCTGCAGTCCATGGGGTCACAAAGAGTCAAACACGAGTGAGTGACTAGCAACACACACAAAGCTAACCAAGAAGATAAAACACCTGTGCTTTGAATAGTATATATTTATGAAAGTCACTGAATTGATACAAACAAATGGAAAAAATATACTGTGCTCATGAATTGGAAGGATATTTTTAAATGATCATACTACTCAAGGCAATCTACAGACTCGATGAAATTCCTATCGAAATAATAATGTCATTTCACACAGAACTAGAACAAACAACTTTAAAATTTGTGTGAAAACACAAGACCCTGTATATCTGAAATAATTTTGAGAAAGAAGAATAAAGCTGGAGTTATTACATGGCCTGATTCAAATTATACTATAAAATTACAGTAATCACAGCAATATGATATTGGCACAAAAATAAATACATAGATCAAGGAAGCAGAATAGAGAACTCAGAAATAAACCCACACTTATATGGTCAGTCTATGATAAAGGAGGCAAGAATATGTGATGGGGTAAAGACAATCTCTTCAGTAAACGGTGTTGGGAAAACTGGACAGCTACATGTGACTCAATGAAACTCAATCAATTTATCACACCAAGTACAAGGGCAAGACAAGCAAACATATACTTATGGGATCACATCAAATTAAATAAACTCTTGCACAGGAAAGGAAATCATCCACAAAATGAAAAGGAACTGAATGGGAGAAAATATTGGCAAATATTTTATAAGGGGTTTATATCCAAAATATATAAAGAATTCATACATCTCAATATCAACAAAGAACCTGTTTTAAAAATAGGCAAAGAAACTGAGTAGAAATTTTACCAAAGAAGACATACAGATGGCTACCAGTCACGTGTAAAGATGTTCAACATCACTAATCATCAGGGAAATAAAATCAAAACTGCAGTGAGGTATCCTCACACATCCCTGAATACTTATTACCAAAAGACAAGAAAAGTGTTGGTGTGGAGACATGGGATGAAAAATCAGCTTTTGCTCTCATTATATGTGGTGCTTAATTGTCCAACTTTTTATTTTCAGCTGTTAAATGGGAATAATCATATTTCATACCACAGAAGCATATGTAAGATGCAATTTTTTTTAAAAAAAGTAAAGTGCTTACGAAAATCTGGCATATTTAACACAGAAGGAAATATAATTGCTATTATTATATTTTGATCTCACTTTCAGAGAGCTATTTCCAGTTTGATTATCTGCAAGGATGACAGCAGTACTTTTTTCCCCTGAAAATACTAAATACATTTGTCAACAAATTGAAATGTGATTCAGTAAAAATGGACTTAAGAGAATATTTGGACCTGTGAATATTTCTGTTGTGCTATATATGTGTCATCAAACGTACATAATGAGTTTTTCCTTTTATTTTTTGACATATAAAAATATGACATAAAATTGATAAAACTGTGTTGACACATTTTTAATAATCAGAAGTCCCTTGTTTGTTTATTTTTGAAGTCTGTTTGAGATTTTATCTAATTGTGGCACTACTCTGACAAGGTGTTAAGTCATTATGAATCTCTGTCTCTTCTGCTCTAAAATGAGGGTAATGCATAGTCATATCATGAGTATTCATGATGATTAAATAAAATAACATATTTAAATCAAAAGTCATATATGAGGCATCACACACTGACATTTTCATTAGGAGGATATTTAAAAACTCAGTAACAGTGGTTGCCTTTAAGTAAAGGACCTGAGTAGCTGGAAAAAAAGTTAGGTAGAAAAAATTGTTTTCTACTTCTAAATTTTTTTAAAAATTTAAGCTTATCTTTCACTTTTATTCAGTTTCATTGAAATATAGTTGACATATACCTATGTGTGTGTATATATTTGTGTGTGTGTGTGTATGTGTGTGTGTACATAGATTAAGGTGTACAGCATAATGGATTGACATATATATTTTGAAATTATTACTGCAATAAGTTTAGTTAGCATACAGTATCTCATAAAATACAAAGAAACAGCAAAAAGAGATTTTTTTTTTCCCTTTGGGATGAGGACTCAGGATTTATTTTCTTAACAATATTTGTATATATCACATAGTAGTGTTAACTATAGTCATCATGCTGTGCATTACACCCCTAGTACTGATAAATGGAAATTTCTACCTTTCCTTGAATTTCCCTTGTCCCTAACCCCTGCTGATGGTAACCACAAATTTGTTCTATTTCTATTTCTTTTCTTTTTTTTTTTTTAATTTTCTCTTTCAGATTTTACGTATAAGGGAAATTACATGGCATTTGTCTGCCTCTCTCTGAGTTACATCATTTAGTGTAATACCCTCCAAGTTCATACATTTTGTCACAAATGGCAAGATATCAGCCTTTTTCATTCCTTTTTAATGGCTGATTAACTTTGTGTTATATATATACACACATAACATCTTCTTTGTTCATTCATCTATTAAATGGACACTTAGGTTGCTTCCACATCTAGGCTACTGTAGGTAATGCTGCAATGAACACTGGGATGCATATACCATTTTGAATTTGTGATTTTGTTTTCTTCATATAAATGTCCAAAAGTAGAATTGTTGGATTATGTGGTAGTTCTGTTTTTAATTTTTTGAAGAACTTCTATACTTTATCCCACTGTGGCTGTACCAGATTATATCCTATGAAAAGTGCACGAGGGTTTCCATTTCCTTTCATTCATTTATTCATCTTGAATGACAACAACCTTCAATGTTAAACTCATTCCAATAACAAGACTTTAATATTTGCTTTGTATGAAATTCTCTTTCTCACATATCCACTTGGTTGATTTTAGCTTCCTTGACAATCCTTAAAAACAGTACTTGAATCATGCCTTCCATTATTCTGTTCATCACTATCAGACTCTATAATATACATATTTGCTTATCTTTATATTATTTACTTTTACCATAAGAATATGAGCTTCACATGGATATGGGCTTGCTTATTTGTTTATAGCTATGTAACCAGAGCCTTGAATTATGTGTGACATATTGCATATGATCATAAATATGTATGAATAAGTGATTTAATGAATAATATCATATCACAATATGTGGTATTTATTTATGTTTGTCATTAAATATTATTTTCAAATATTCTTTAATTGTGATAAGTTGTTTCCTGTTTATGAAGATTTAATATATTCCTTGCTTTGATTTCAAATATTTTGACATTTCAATTAATGGTATAATGAACATCTCTGTACATGAACATTGTTGCGTAATTCTGATTGCTTCCTTAGGATAAAATCTAGAGTAGAATTCCTTGAAGCCACTCCAGTACTCTTGCCTAGAAAATCCCATGGATGGAGGAGCCTGGTAGGCTGCAGTCCATGGGGTCGCTAGAAGTCGGATGCGACTGAGCGACTTCACTTTCACTTTTCGCTTTCACACAATGGAGAAGGAAATGGCAACCCACTCCAGTGTTCTTGCCTGGAGAATCCCAGGGACAGGGGAGCCTGTTGGGCTCCTGTCTATGGGGTCGCACAGAGTCGGACACGACTGAAGCGACTTAGCAGCAGCAGCAGCAGCAGAATTCCTTGATCAAATAATTAACATTCCATAACTTCTTAAATATTTTGACACAGCAGGAAATTCATTGGCAAGAGCTAGTCCAATACCTTGTTGCTAATATGGATTCAAGAGATATTTAATCGAATGTGTAGGTTACTGAGGAAAAAAATAGGATGAGATGCAGAAGAAGCTCAGAGAAACTTAGTGGTCTAGGGTAGGTTTCTAGGGTAGGTAGAAAGACACAACCTCTTTCTTCCCACTTAGCTAAGCCTTTTTGATATTTCTTGCAAACTCAGTTTCAGTTCAGTTCAGTTCAGTTGCTCAGTAGTGTCCTACTCTTTGGACCCATGAACCACAGCACACCAGGCCTCCTTGTCCATCACCAACTCCCAGAGTATACCCAAACTCATGTCCATTGAGTCAGTGATGCCATCCAACCAACTCATCTTATCGTCCCTTTCTCCTCTTGCCTTCAATCTTTCCCAGCATCAGGGTCTTTTCCAATGAGTCAGTCAGTTCTTTGCATCAGGTGGCCGAAGTATTGGACTTTCAGCTTTAGCATCAGTCCTTCCAATGAACACCCAGGACTGGTCTCCTTTAGGATGGACTGGTTGGATCTCCTTGCAGTCCAAGGGACTCTCAGGAGTCTTCTCCAACACCACAGTTCAAAAGCATCAATTCTTCAGTGCTCAGCTTTCTTTATAGTCCAGATTCAGTTTAGTGAAGTGAAGTCGCTCAGTCGTGTCTGACTCTTTGAGACCTCATGGGCAGTAGCCTGCACCAGCCTCCTCCATCCATGGGATTTTCTAGGCAAGAGTACTGGAGTGGGTTGCCGTTTCCTTCTCCAGGGAATCTTCCCAACCCAGGGATCGAACCCAGGTCTCCCGCATTGTAGACAGATGCTTTACCATCTGAGCCACCCGGGAAGTCCATGGTGTTGAATTCTTTGGGCTTTTCCTTTCCTGTAGAACTCTCTCTCTCTCAAATCTGAATAATAGCCTTCCTGGGTAGTGCATTCTTGGTTGTAGATTTTCCCCCATCAGTTTAAATATATTGTGACATTCCTTTGTGGTCTGCAAAGTTTCTGCTAAAAACCATACTCATCATCTTAGAAATTGCCTCCCTCGGGACTCTTATGGTAAAGAAACTGGCTGCAATGTGGGCTTCCCTGGTAAAGAATCTGCCTGCAGTGCAGGAGATGCAAGTTCAATCACTGGATTGGGATGATCCCCTGGAGGAGGGCATGGCAACCGACTCCAGTATTCTTGCCTGAAAAATTCCACGTAGAGATGAGCCTGGTAGGCTTCCATTCATAGTGTCACAAAGAGTCAGACAGGGCTGAAGTGACTTAGCATGTACAGGGTTCTCTAGAGTAAGTATTTTTACACAGAACTTAAAACATATGAATTTGATCAGCTATCAACTACACAATTATGCAGAGGGAAAGATTATTACCATTGTAGATAGGTGTGTCAAAAATGCAAGAAGACTATAATAGTTTAAGATAGGTTTGGGATAGCCCTTGGCTATTTGTGCAGAAGCCAATGACTGCCTGAATAGACAACAGAATGAAAAGCCCAATAAACAAGAATGATACTTTACTTTAGACGATTGAACAATCAAGATTAATACTAACCTAAAGGGGTTTCTTGATTGTGCTATTTAGCTTGCCATATGTAGACTAAATTGCTACCAAATGGCCCATTATTCATCATAAGGAAATTATAAACTAAAATTATGTTTTTGTGAACTCTTCTTTGTTTCACGAATATAGGAGTATTTAATTGTCCCTTATATTATTAATACATAGATATTAAGAATTTAAGCATTTTCTCTGCTTTCCAAAGCTAATTTCAAATTCCCTTAATCATGCTAGCAAATTAATCAGCACTATGTGCTTCATTTGTTAAACACCTATTAATAATAAGTGCAAGAATGTGCTTGATGTCATCTGAGTTAGAGTAAGTTGTCATTCCTGTCCTTAGAAGATTTTAATCTCTTTGTGAAGAAGGGATATAATTACAGGAAGTAACCAAGTACATGTTTAAGAAAAGAGAGAGCATTGAAGTAAAGAATATCAGCATCCTTACAATAAAGACAGAAATATGATCTGAATTTGAAATGGAGGGGATAGCTTAATTTTAATTTCCATGTAAGACTCCATGGCAAAGTGGAACAAGCAGGATTTAGGATATAGACTTCTCAGGAGAAATATCTACTGAAAGATGTAATAATACAAAAGACAAGAAGTAGGAAAGAACAATGCCCACCTCATGGGGGCAGACATGGATGGTAAGTGTGGACAACCAAAAGTAGAGGGCATTGGAAGATACAATAGAAAATATACGGAATATGGGCTCAGATAACTCATAGAAGACTGAAAGCATGACTTTGACTTCTAAAATGGTTTTGACAAATCAGGATGCATGTGACATTTTAATAGTGATGCAGATGTCTTCATAGACAACTGTAAAGGCAGGGTTCGATCCATGAATGAAGTTAATTGACACTAAATGATTTCTTTCGCCATAAACCAGAAGGTTCATAAAATGTTTAGCCATTTAGCTCATGACTGCATTCAAAGCACAGTTAGGATGAGGGAACTGTAAAAGCAGTAAGACAGACCCAGCATAATTCAATGGGGTAACAATATTTTATAAACTCCAAGGTTGTGATTCTTAATCCTGCTCTTACAGTTAACACAGCATGTGGCATTTTTGCATTAATTTCTCTGGTTATAAAATAGCTGTTTCCCACGACTCTCTAGGGTATACTACAAAATCAATTGAATAATGACAGATAAGTACTCTGAGCTTCTTAGAGAGAAAACTAAATCTCATAATTGCTTTCTCCAGCCACCTTCATTTTACTTTACAGAGTGAACTGGAGTACATATAAGAGATGGATTAATCTTATCTTCATTCTTCCTTTATTTTTTCTTAAGAAATTATACAAAAAGGGAATTGTTACAGAAATTCAGGATACAAAATTTTTGTTCATAAATGATAAACATATGTCATATATTAATAAAATCATTCCTATGATACATTTAAGAATTGAGGCATAAGTCTTTATAATCAAAACATGAACATATAACATACCTGAAGTATGCCTTTATGCTATATCCACTATTAGAATAATTTATACATGGTCTTTTAATTTTCCAAAAAAAGACAATAGATATTCACTGATTCACCTATATTTTTTGTTCCAGATTCAACTTTTCTCCATAGCTCACATTTTTAAAAATTTGGTTAAATTTAAATGTACTGTCCTTGGACATAGAACATTTCTCAATGTAGCACTAACAAGTTTACTGTACCTGTTAAGGTTATTTTGAGCATGCAGTAGAAAGCAGTAGACCTTGGCCTACTTAATTAAGTACAAGGAAATTTATTATGAGCTTGCATGGTGTTCAAAAGGCAATGAAAAAGCAGGTAATCAAAACCTCTGCAAAGGCAGGTACTAAAACAGCTTCAGGGACAAGGAACGTGCTTTAACCAAAGCATTGCCATTCTCTCTCCTGAAAGGTTGCCTCCTCTCTCCTGAGATACCAGCCTGTATCTCTCTGTCTATGATCAAAATTTCTGGGTGGGAGTAAATCTGACTTCCCACTTTGAATCTAGCTCCAATGGTTTGACTCAGTCAGGTGCAGGGGGCAGGCCCAGGTGTTTGGGACCACATCCATAGATTCTTTAGGAGCCCAGGATCCCATCACTCTAGTTCTTATGATCAAAGTCATTTTTGGCTCTGTTATTATATATAAACTCTACTCCAGTTTATGCTAAAGGGGATTTGAGTAAAACACCTTTAATAACAGCATTATTGGAAGCGTAAGAGAGGGCAACTGCAAATAAATTTTGTCAGGAGTTAAGCCAATCTATACAAAAGTCACTTAAATTTATTGAATTGTTGCTACTGTTTAAAAATGAATGAAAAGTGGAATATTATAGAAAGTAAAAGGCAAGAGTGGATATGTAAACTGTATTTCAATTAAAAAACAAGAAATAGAGAAATAAAGAAAACACTGTTATAGGAGCTAAATTCCAATGCATCATGTTAAGTAACTGAAAAGGTACTCAGTAGATATACTAGTTCAGTTCAATTGCTCAGTTGTGTCAGACTCTGTGACCCCATGGACTGCAGCACCCCTGGCTTCTCTATCCATCACCAACACCTGGAGCTCGCTCAAAGTCATGTCCATTGAGTCAGTGATGCCATCCAACCATCTCATCCTATGTCATCCCCTTCTCCTCGTGCATTCAATCTTTCCCAGCATCAGGGTCTTTTCCAATGAGTCAGTTCTTCACATCAGGTGGCCAGAGTATTGGAGTTTCACTTTCAGCATCAGTCCTTCCAATGAATAGTCAGGACTGATTTCCTTTAGGATGGACTAGTTGGATCTCCTTGCAGTCCAAGGGACTCTCAAAAGTCTTCTCCACACCACAGTTCAAAAGCATCAATTCTTCAGTGTTCAGCTTTCTATATAATCCAACTGTCACATCCATACTTGATTACTGGAAAAACCATAACCTTGATTAGACGAATCTTTGTTGGCAAAGATATACTAAGGGCCTTATACATGGACATAAAAATACTGAAAACACATAACATATAATAGGAAAGAGACACTTAAGTATGTCAGCTAATATCACCTCATATGTATCATAGAAACTTTCTAAAGAAGGAGCCTAGAACTGGAATGCTTAGATTGTTTTCTTAATAAAAAGAGATGGAGTATACATGTGGAGTATTTCTGTATGCCAAGGAGGTGTGCAGCTGGATGGGAATCCATGAATCTGAGGCTGGATCTCAGGACAGAACATTTGAATAAATGGAAAGATGATCATAACTGATGTTGCTGTGGAAGAAGATGAAAGTTCTCAGCCCTGCAAATAGTTCTAAAATATCAGTTGTGAAGCTGTCACAGAAGGAAGATACAGCAATAATGTAGGACTTCAAATGTCTTGACATCTGCTGTAAGTCTTATTGTGCTAAAAACAATAAATCTGATAACTCAGTAGTGGTAGGTAATGTGTTATCTTCAATACTGCATCCCCACAAATCAGCGCTCTTCCACAAGACCCGTCTTCCAGCCACACTTTGTGTCTCCATCCAAGAGCCCTACTGTCATGTGCACAAACCCCTCATCAAGCTACTGTCTTCTTTGTTGGCTTTCACCAGCACCTGGATCTTTCCTAAGAAGGTGGTTATACTTTCATTTTTTTTAGGGTTTTTATAATGCAGGATGTGGAGGCTACATTCTTGCTGTTTCTAAACCTTTACAACCCAAAGCGTGTATAAATAGAAATGCTCTGCTTTGATGCTTACACCAGGCTTTATGGGTCCTTCTCACCTCTGTCATCTACCCACCACTGTCAGTAGCCTACACCTAGGACCAACCTCCCCCAAGTCTTTAGTTAACAGTTTTGCCCTGTACCTTAAGCCTTGACATCATTCTGGTCTTTCCGTGGGCGATCTTAGAGCATTCTGATTCTTTTTTTTTTTTTTGCCTCCATTTTCAAGATTTTTTTTTCCTTTTCCACACCAGTCATTTCTCAACTTTCACAGACTGAAGTGGGTTTTTGTGATAACATTTTTGCTTCTGGAGTCTGATATTCTATTTTCTATTTTTTGAAGTTGCTCACTCCTTTAATATCTTTTTTCTGACTATGGTGAGAAAGCCTATGTTTGACTATCTTATTTTTCCCAGCTTGATCCTGATCCATCCACTCATTCATTCTCCTGTCAGCCATCTCATATAGTAAGTCTTCTTTCTTTATAGCTCTCATCTGGCTAGTTAACTAACTGCTTTCTCCACTCATATTTATGTTGTTGAACAGGGAGGGGAAAAAATCACAGTTTGCAATAATTTGTGATTAAAAACTTAGACTTTCTAATCTTATCTGGTCTCTAAAAACTGCCCACGTTTCCTATGTATGATGCTAGACAACTCGTTTTCAACTCACTATAGGTGCCATATTCAACCTTAATTCATAAAGACACACAAACACATCATCCCCTCTACTTCAAAGAGAAAATAGAGGATTAAACTAAGAAGTTCTTAATGTTTCTTGTTCCTTGGATATTTTGAGGAAAGTAGCACAACTTCTTATCAAAAGTGAATTTGAAGTGTAAGAGCTGTTATGTAAGAAAAGCACTGATGTAGATGATTCCAGGGTTGGTTCATCTGCATACTATTGTCATTAGAGAACCAACCACTTTGCACCATGGTGAACAGATTATTCAAGCATGAACCCTTACAATCTCTGACTTCTAGTCTTCATGACTCTATATCATTTCCTTCCCTGGGATTTGGGTGAGACTTGTAAGTTGCTCTAAACAATAAAATATGGCAAAGGTGACAAGATGTCAATGCTTTGATTATGGTATGTAATGTTGCTCCTGGATGTACTTTGGAAATCCTTGTGAGCTTTGGGGAAGTAAGAAGCCATATTGTAGATACTCCCTGTCAGAAAGCTGGGCATGGCCTTTAGGAGCTGATGGGAAACTCTGGTCAACAGGCAAGAAGAAATGATATCCTCAGTCTACAACCACAAGGAAATGAATACAGAGTACAACGTGAGTGAGGTTGGCAGCATAATCCGCCCCAGTAGAGTCTCCAAATGAGGACACATGTTGAAACCTTAATTGTTCAACAAGTCTATCTGGTAGCCTTCAACCAAAAGATGCCATTTCATTTATACTTTGAATGATAGTACTAAAGAAGTTGACAGTACCTGCAGTATGATAAGACCTGCATCCAGAAAATAGGAGATGTATGAAAGCTATTTTTCAGGGTGGAAATGAAGAGCATTTGACCAATGATATGGGAGTAGATAATATATTAAACATCTCCTGCAATATACATGCAATTTTTTGGTGGTTTGAAAGTACCTGTTTTTACAGTCCACCGTATTATGCAGAGCTGAGTGAATATAGTGGGAGAAAGACAAGTAGGACTGCCCTTCCATGAATGGTCTGGATAGATATCTGAGCTATCAAGGCCATGTTACAGAAACTGAGTTTGCAACAGGGTACACAGGACTAAACAAAATAATACTCTGTTACCAAACCAGGAACAATGGCAGTCAAAAGCAGGGGCTTGCTACCTGATTGGACTTTCCAATTTTCTTCCCTTTGAGCCAGCTGAAGCGTGGATAGTTCCTTCCCAGAATCACATAGCATTATTGGGTAACTTGTGTGGGGGTGTGTGTGTGTGCATGTGTGCATCTGATACTAAGGTAAAAGAGCTGTGAGTCCTCCATTTTGGTACTTTCTAGTACAATTCACCTGACTAAAATAGTTACAATGAAGAGTGCTCCTCACTACCCTACTCTATTATGTTGCACATGGATTTTAGTACATATCCTTGCTACCCCCTCTCAGCCAAACCAAATATAACCAGTATTATATTATCAAATACAAATATAATTATATCCACTATAATATTCAACCCCTTTTGGGAAGTATGTTATAATTCAAGGCCAACTTATTTATCATTATTATTTAATTCATCCTCAATTTATGCAAGAGAGTATTTTCTTTGTTATATCTTAGAACATTTCATATTTATTTAATACCTATTTACTATTCCTAAATTATATTTGTCTGGAAGAAAGGCAAAATCAAATTTTAGTATAAATTCCCAAGACATGAAATATTTGTTAAAAGGCAATAATATGAAAATTCTCAGAATATACTTTTTGTATCAATATATAGTGATGTCCAACAAATAACTATTGTAAAACCCCTGTACATCTCAGTTAAAGAGCTATGATATTTGAACAGCACCATGAATGGAAAGTAAATACTCTTTAATATGCTCCTACTTTCTCCCTTCTGGCTATCCCTTTCTCCTTATCTGCCATGGTTGTAGCATTATTCTCACATCTCAGCTCAACAAAATGTTTTCAGTAAATTATCCCTGACACCTCAGAATAGATGATTCTGTCTCATGGATACTCTTAGTGCAACTCTTCCTTTGCCTTCAGAAACTCTAAAACATTGTTTATGCCAGAGCACAATCTAATTATTTTCCTGGGAAAAGGAAGATCTCTACTAAAATCTTCCTGAGTCCACAGCTACCAGAAATGCAAACCACAAAGAAGCACATGCATTCTGCATTGGGAGTGGAGTGCAGTTTCTCAACTTGGTGGTAAAAATGTACCAAATGGGCAGGGTGGGAGGGGCTGTGGTAAGATTGGTAAAGCCTGCAGAGGTGTAACAAGGTGTAGAGGCAGGTCCTTCCAGGACCATTATAAGTAGCTTGATCCACTTCTCCCTCAGTTGACACAAATAAATGACTTAGATGCAATCATTTGATTCCTTACTTTTGATTACTCTGGAAAGTAGATGCCCTTTTCCCCTAAAATGCTGAGATTCCCAGGACTGTTCCTCATGCTCTTCTTCCCTGGTGTATTAGGTACAATAGTGCTTAGAAAAATGGTTATACTTGCTTCTTGGTCCATTGGAGAGGCAGAGTCAAGGTAGAGCCCTTATGATGGCAGCAGCTCTCCCCTTGGCAACTTTTCTTATTGTGGGAAAAAAAAAAGTCAGATCTCACTTTTGTATTAAATGCAGGAATATGAAACAAGTTGTATTTTATGGGCACCAAAACTCCCTACATATTTATAGTTATGTTATTGAAACCAAAAAGGTCTGTAATTTTTAATGCACTTAAAGTTCTGCAGCCATGTGGGAATTAAATTTACTTTTCTGGTGTGCGAAAATTCAAGTAGAGGAAGAGTTAAATGCTTTTAAGGTGTCTAATTCCCCAAGACTGGTCACCTACTCACCCTGTTATTTCTTTCGTGGTCTATCTGTCATACTGCCCTACAGTATCATGAAAGGTGATTCTAGAGATGTTAATGAGTTTGGAAGACTCTAAATAAACAGTCCAAAAGAAACAGTTCATTCTCTCCTTCCATCTCTAAATATTAATGCTCCAAATCCAAAGTTTTACTTATACTGCTTCCAATAATCCCTTTTCTTAATCATCTCCTTTATTTTCCCATCATGCTACCAAAGGCATATTCAAGTAAAACTGAAGTCAAGAAAAAAGTTATGTCTACATTAATTTATTGTAGAGTTTCTCATTTTAATCATATCAAAATTGATTACATTTATGTAGATTCATTCTTCAAACTGAGTTCAGTTTATCTCTTTTGTGCTTACTGTGATTCTAAAGGAAAATTCAAGCAATGATTCATTTCATCATGAGCTATTCTCTACCCTCTAAATTTAATCCTCTAAACAGTCAAGCAAAGGAAGTCTCTTTGACATTATTTGTAGAAACATCTACTTATTTCTGCTTATCTTATTTTGAGTATATTTTGGAAAATGAAATCTAGAATTTTGTATCTCAAACACAGAATACCTGCTCTATAGGAGGAGTAATATACTTTGAAAGTAAAACTGTTCTTTCTTTTGAACTTTTTCCATGAAATATAAGCCCCAGAAATGACATAGCTAGTCATTCATATCTTTTAAAGTTTTTAATAAATATTTATTAAAAACTTCATATGTGCTACCAGCTTCCTGGGTGGCTCAGATGGTAAAGTGTCTGCCTGCAACGTAGGAGACCTGGGTTTGATCCCTGGGTCAAGAGGAGAAGGAAATGGCAACCCACTCCAGTACTCTTGCTTGGAAAATTCCATGGATGGAGGAGCCTGGTTAGGCTACAGTCCATGAGGTCGCAAAGAGTCAGACACGACTGAGCGACTTCACTTTCTTTTCCTTTCCTATATGCTAACCCTTTTGGACCCAACTGGTACACTGAAGAAGATGCTAGTAAAGTTCTGTGCTCTGCTTATGGAACCTTTGTGCTGCCCTTGATCCTCCCATGGGATCCAGCATGAGGACACTTTCTTTACACTTGCATCCTTTCCATGCTGGAGGAAGAACGACAGCCAAGCAGAGCTGGCCTCCTCGGTGTTTATACCCACCAGCTGCATCCTGGCTCTGACCACATCTCAGCACGCCTGATATTTCTCCCTCATTGACTGCTTGGCTCGTTTCTCTCAGAAATATTTCAAGTCTCTTCAGCTCATAGGCTTCCAGTTTTTTCCTAAATATCAGTGAGGTCAGAGCTCTTACTTCACTGAGCATTTTGATATAATTCAGAAGGAGCCCTTTGTTTTCTCAGTCCTCCTAAATTTTTCATTAGTCTTCCATACAGTCTCAGAAAAGAATGGAATGGGATTGCCCAAAATATAGAATTGTACTTTTGATGCCATTTTTTCGGTATCCTGAAGAACCCTGAATGCATGCTAATCCCTTTGAATTCAAGCATTTTAAATGGCATCCTCCTAATTTTTTTAATCTCCCATTCATTCAGTTACCAAATATTTACTCAGGATCTACTATATTAGGCAGTGGGTCTAAAGAAAAAAATGAGACATTAAGGAGTTCACAAACTGCTATTTAGAGAGCCATTCTACTGTGTGATAAGGGAAATAAGCATACTAGCAAGTACTGAATTCTGCCTATAGACAAGCATGGTATTAAACTCACTATTTAACATAATTTAAAAACAGACCATGACAAAAATTCTGTCCAAGAAAATTCTATGTTTATATTATTTCCTCCAACTCTGAGACTGACATTTTGTGGGGTTCTATAACTTGTCAAAGCATATTTAGAGAGTGGCAGAGTTGATATTCAAATACCTGACTTTCTGACTCCAGGATTGATGTACTTGAAGTATCATATTATCTATACAATAATGGGCTAACAATGTACTATGGGAGAATAGGAATGTCTAATCCAGACTGGAATACTTCAAAAGTCCCTACAGAACAGGTTATACCTACACTGTCTTACTAACTAAGAGATTTAGCTGGAAGAGTGCATGGGTCTTCCTCTGCAGGGCATTACTAGTAGAAGAGATAGTACATAGCAAAATGACTGTTAGCAGAATCAACAGAGAAAAGATAATATTAGAAGATCAAAGAGTAGAAAAATAGGAGTGGTGGCAAATTATGTCAAGAAGTAGCCTGGGATCTTGTCTGTGAAGCCCTTCTTTGACACAATGAAGAGTTTAGATTTTATATATTATATAAGAAGTATTGGGAGTCAGCACCATTTAAATAATTTCCAAGGTCAGATGTGCATTACTTACTCATACTGAACATAGAATGGAAGAGGGGTAATGGAGAGAACCAGACAAGAAGCAGAGACAGACCATTGTTCCAATAATCCAGGTGAGAGGTGATTAATGGTAGCTCCACAGGCAATGGCATTGGCTTCCAGCAGACCTGAACTGCTATTCTGGCTCTGCCACCCACTAGCTGTGTGACTGGTGGATGGTTTTTAGCCTTTCCAATTTCTCAGTTCCTTAGATGGTAAATAAGGGTAACAACTCTTTCATAGATTTGTTGAAAGGGAAAAGTGTGACATTCCATGTAAGCTGCTTAACAGATGGCTTGACACATTTTAAGCCTTTAACAAGTTCTATATGCTAACCCTTTTGGACCCAACTGGTACACTGAAGAAGATGCTAGTAAAGTTCTGTGCTCTGCTTATGGAACCTTTGTGCTGCCCTTGATCCTCCCATGGGATCCAGCATGAGGACACTTTCTTTACACTTGCATCCTTTCCATGCTGGAGGAAGAACGACAGCCAAGCAGAGCTGGCCTCCTCGGTGTTTATACCCACCAGCTGCATCCTGGCTCTGACCACATCTCAGCACGCCTGATATTTCTCCCTCATTGACTGCTTGGCTCGTTTCTCTCAGAAATATTTCAAGTCTCTTCAGCTCATAGGCTTCCAGTTTTTTCCTAAATATCAGTGAGGTCAGAGCTCTTACTTCACTGAGCATTTTGATATAATTCAGAAGGAGCCCTTTGTTTTCTCAGTCCTCCTAAATTTTTCATTAGTCTTCCATACAGTCTCAGAAAAGAATGGAATGGGATTGCCCAAAATATAGAATTGTACTTTTGATGCCATTTTTTCGGTATCCTGAAGAACCCTGAATGCATGCTAATCCCTTTGAATTCAAGCATTTTAAATGGCATCCTCCTAATTTTTTTAATCTCCCATTCATTCAGTTACCAAATATTTACTCAGGATCTACTATATTAGGCAGTGGGTCTAAAGAAAAAAATGAGACATTAAGGAGTTCACAAACTGCTATTTAGAGAGCCATTCTACTGTGTGATAAGGGAAATAAGCATACTAGCAAGTACTGAATTCTGCCTATAGACAAGCATGGTATTAAACTCACTATTTAACATAATTTAAAAACAGACCATGACAAAAATTCTGTCCAAGAAAATTCTATGTTTATATTATTTCCTCCAACTCTGAGACTGACATTTTGTGGGGTTCTATAACTTGTCAAAGCATATTTAGAGAGTGGCAGAGTTGATATTCAAATACCTGACTTTCTGACTCCAGGATTGATGTACTTGAAGTATCATATTATCTATACAATAATGGGCTAACAATGTACTATGGGAGAATAGGAATGTCTAATCCAGACTGGAATACTTCAAAAGTCCCTACAGAACAGGTTATACCTACACTGTCTTACTAACTAAGAGATTTAGCTGGAAGAGTGCATGGGTCTTCCTCTGCAGGGCATTACTAGTAGAAGAGATAGTACATAGCAAAATGACTGTTAGCAGAATCAACAGAGAAAAGATAATATTAGAAGATCAAAGAGTAGAAAAATAGGAGTGGTGGCAAATTATGTCAAGAAGTAGCCTGGGATCTTGTCTGTGAAGCCCTTCTTTGACACAATGAGGAGTTTAGATTTTATATATTATATAAGAAGTATTGGGAGTCAGCACCATTTAAATAATTTCCAAGGTCAGATGTGCATTACTTACTCATACTGAACATAGAATGGAAGAGGGGTAATGGAGAGAACCAGACAAGAAGCAGAGACAGACCATTGTTCCAATAATCCAGGTGAGAGGTGATTAATGGTAGCTCCACAGGCAATGGCATTGGCTTCCAGCAGACCTGAACTGCTATTCTGGCTCTGCCACCCACTAGCTGTGTGACTGGTGGATGGTTTTTAGCCTTTCCAATTTCTCAGTTCCTTAGATGGTAAATAAGGGTAACAACTCTTTCATAGATTTGTTGAAAGGGAAAAGTGTGACATTCCATGTAAGCTGCTTAACAGATGGCTTGACACATTTTAAGCCTTTAACAAGTCAGTGACATTACTATTAATGATGTTAAATTTACTTGCAAAATCAATGTTAATTGCCCTCTTGAAAAGTGGGACATGGAGCATTAGTTCATGTTTTGGTCTTAGAAGTCAGGGTTAAATGTTGCCTGCTGATGGAGCACGTTAGACCACTGGATTGCAAAAATTTCCACTCACAAAACATACGTAGCAGGTGGCAATTTTAATGCACAAACCCAACATACATTTCATAGTCAGTTCAGTTCAGTTCAGTTGCTCAGTCATGTCCAGCTCTTAGCGACCTCATGAATCACAGCACGCCAGGCCTTCCTGTCCATCACTAACTCCCGGAGTTTACTCAGATTCATGTCCATCGAGTCAGTGATGCCATCCAGCCATCTCATCCTCGGTCGTCCCCTTCTCCTCCTGCCCCCAATCCCTCCCTGCATCAAAGTCTTTTCCAATGAGTCAACTCTTCGCATGAGGTGGCCAAAGTACCGGAGTTTCAGCTTTAGCATCATTCCTTCCAAAGAAATCCCAGGGCTGATCTCCTTCAGAATGGACTGGTTGGATCTCTTTGCAGTCCAAGGGACTCTCAAGAGTCTTCTCCAACACCACAGTTCAAAAACTGCATCAAATCCTCTCTTGATGTGAGAATATCAGCCTGAAGTACCTTTGGGGTTTCCTCTCCCCCATAGTGTCCCATAGGTCACCAAGAATCTGAGGAAAGTGCCAGGGTTGGTTTTTTTTTTTTTTTTTCAGGCAATTGTTTCTATTACTCAGTTACTAAATTTATTTTTTAATTTGAGGAAAATTGCTTTACAATGTTGTGCTGACCCTGCCACAAAACAATGTGAATCAGCCACAATTATACATATATTCCCTCCCTCTTGAACCTCCCTCCCCTCCCCGAGTCCCACCCCTCTAGGTCATTAGAGTGTCAAGTTTCTCCCTGTGTCACACAGCACCTTCTCACCAGCTATTTATTTTACGCAGGATAGTGTTTATATGTTCATGTTACTTTCTCCATTTGTCCCACTCCTTCCCCTCCCCATTGCATCTACAAGTCCATTCTTTATATCTGTGTCTTGCTTGTTACATGTTCATTCCTGGTCAGCTGGAGGCCTCTGTTCTGCATTGTGAACATTTTGGGACCCAAGAAAATAGATGGTTTTGGTGTACCATGGGAAAGGGAAAGAAAAATTTTCATGGGTCCCTACTTAACTTTTAGAGTGTCTACCAAAAAGTGGCATGTTACTTCTTTATTTAATGTTGGTCAAAGCAAGTCATAAGGGCATACTTAAATCTCAAAGAGCAGCAAAATAAACCCCACCATGTACTTAGGAAGAGAGCCAGGTATGTTTGACAGATGTCAGTCACACTCTGCTTCCACAAACTTGCACATGTTGACCTTTCAGTCTGTTCTTTAGTTTGGCAAAACACAGTGTACAGCCTCTACTGTTCTCCCTCAACAAGCTTGGATACCGTTCATACCTTCTGATAGGGAATTTGTCTGTTTCATATACAGAGAACATCTCCAAGTCCATACCCACAGGATCTCACTCTTCCTAGAGTGGACCATTTCTACTCTCCACTCAAGTTCTCTTTGCTTCACTAAAGTCTTGGTTTAGATAACTTCTAAATGTCCACAATTCTGTTACCTTATCATAGCTTTTAAAACACTTAAGACTTTAACTATCAATCACTATTGCTACCCCTCTCAATTGTCCAAGGAAAGAACTCTGGAATGATAATTAAGGCAAATTTTATGAGACACAAGAGGGAAAAATGCTTCCGAAGTGAAGAAAAATACAAATTATATTATTACATGAGGGAAGTCTCAAAAATACAACATCTTGTGCCCATTATGGAAAACTGTATGAAGGCGCCTTAAAAACTAAAAATAGAGTTACCATATGATCCAGCAATCCCTTTCTGGCATATATACAGAAAAGACAAAAGCTGTAACACAAAAGACACCTGTACCCCAATGTACATAGCACTGCTGTTTCAATAGCCAAGAACTGAAAACAATATAAATGTCCAACAACAGGAGAATGGCTAAAGAAGATGTGGTATGTGTACACACACACACACACACACACACACACACACATGCACACACACACACACATGCACACAATGGAAAATTACTCAGCTATAGAAAAGAATGAAATAATACCATTTGCAGTAACACTGATGGACATAGAGATTATCATACTAAGTAAGTCCAACAGAGAAAGATAAATATTACATCATATCACTTATATGCGAAATCTAAAAAATAGTACAAATGAATTTATTTACAAAACAGGCAACAGATTCAAACATAGCAAACAAACAATTGTCAAAAGGAGAATGGATAAATTGGTAGTATGTGATTAACAGATACTGCTATGTATAAAATAGCTAGACAACAAAGATCTACTGTATAGTATAAGGAAGCATATTCAGTACATTACAATAAACTATAATGGAAAAGAATCAAATATATATATATATATATTCAGTTCTTAAGTCATGTCTGATTTTTGTGACCCCATGAACTGTAGCATGCCAGTCTTCCCTGTCCTTTCCTATCTCCTGGAGTTTGCTCAACTTCACATCTGTTGAGTTGGTGATGTCATACAATCATCTCACTCTCTGTTGAGGAGAACAGGTTCTCCTCCCACCTTCAATCTTTCCCAGAATCAGGATCTTTTCCAATGATCAGGCTCTTCACACAGAGTGACCAAAGTATTTGAGCTTCAACTTCAGTATCAGTCCTTCCAATGAATATTCAAGGTTGATTTGGTTTAGGGTTGACTAACTGGATCATTTTGCTGTACAAATAAAACTAACAAAACACTGTAACTCAACAACATATAATTTTAAAAATTTAACATTTTAAGCAACATTATATGTGCTATTTTTTTTACTTAAAATTTTAAGTTACACAAATAGCCACTCTGGTATTTAGGCCACCTATATAAGCTACAATCAGCCAGCTGAGACTTTGATGTTATTTATTTCTCCATTCAGTACAGATAGAAACTAATCCTCTCCTACAATTTTATTGCCTTTTGGTATTACATAACTTTGTTTATTAATAACTATAAAGATCTGATATACCACTACATTCGCTGGGATTTTAGAAATTAAATACTTGCATTTTTTGGTAAGACATGCAAACTTTAGGTGGCTTAAACAGGCATTTATGAAAGTTTCACCTCATCTGTGTATGGCAATACTGATTAATCATTTCAGAACAGATGTTAACATTTAACACATTTACTTCTTGGATGTTCATTTGAAAAATAAATCTGTAAGGCTGTAAATTATCAGACTAACAGACTGGAAAGAAGAAACATATCTATATTTTTTTCTATCAGTTAAACACCTTTGATTTTAGAGTCAATGTCTTCAGTGAAGTCTTTTAGAACTGTTAAACATTGTTCATGTCTCTTCAATTACACTTGCTAAGCATTTAATAACTCCATAGGAAGAAACTCTGTTCCCACTCTCAGTGGTTACACAGTTCCCAGGGCTGATTCTTCACTAATATATATATATATACTAATATATACTAATTCTTTAGTATATATATATATGTATACCTTAGAGTAAAAGTCTGTCCTGAAGAGAGGAGTGGATTGGGATTTCACAAATCATATGTGGAATAAATTTGCTAAGCATTTAATAACTCCATAGGAAGAAACTCTGTTCCCACTCTCAGTGGTTACACAGTTCCCAGGGCTGATTCTTTACTAATATATATATATATACACTAATATATACTAATTCTTTAGTATATATATATATGTATACCTTAGAGTTAAAGTCTGTCCTGAAGAGAGGAGTGGATTGGGATTTCACAAATCATATGTGGAATAAGGAAATGAATATCAAACATCAGTGTGAATCAGAATCAATTGGCATGTGGTTAGGTTAAAACAGACTCGAGTTTCTGATTCAGTTGGTCTGGAGTTGGATACAGAGCTCATCTCTAACAAGAATCCGGGAGGTACTGATGCTGAGGCTTCTAGTCTGAGAGACACACTTTAGCATCAAAAGAGTTAGCAGCCCATCTCCTAGCTTCTGTTAGAAGACATGAGCCTAATTTCAGTGGTTATCTTGCTCCAAGTTACAAAACTACCTCTTTATCACAAAGAGGTGAGAAGTTAGTTTTTCCTCTGTAAAAAAAAGGCATTCAGATAATACAGATGGTCACCCCAATTTCCAGGTAAAATTAGGATGAATTGTGTGTGACAAATGGTGTTGTCAAGTTCTCTTGAGGACTAGTTTTTTTTTTTTTTTAATTTATTTTAATTGGAGGCTAATGACAATATTGTGGTGGTTTTTGCCATATGTTCTCATGAATCAGCCATGGGTGTACATGTGGACCAGTTTTATTTATCTTAAAGATATGTGAATAATGGATTGCAGTTGAAGTTGATTGCCTACAATAATCAGCGCATTCTTGTTTAATGCTTATTCAACAATAAAAGTGTTTTCTTTCTCTAAAAAAGAATCACTGATGTTGAATATAAGCTTGCCTAGTTGTTTTCCTAGGTTAAAAATTGTTCAGTAATTGAAAAAGTCATGGGGCTTTTGCAAATTCAATAAACATGATTTTGTTTTTTGGAGATGCAGAACAAAGATTCTAAGTAGTCCTAAAAATAAGAAAAAAAATTGTTTAATTTCATTTAATTTCAATATTTTGATGCAGAAAGCTTCCCCCCTCATGGGTAATGAACATCTTCTGCTTAAAATATTTCATCATTACAGGGAAAATTGCTCTCAGAACTTTACTACAAGAACCTCTGAGCATGCTATCTTGTAGAACTGCATTCTTCACACTTGACCCTTTAGGAAAAGGATGTCAAACAAAGGCTGCCTTTCTTCTCGCACAGATAAGGCATCAATGACATCAAAAGTGTCCTTGAAAGTGTAAATACTTTTTGGAAAGCCATAGCACAGCAGACATGCTCATCATACCGTTTCTTTTTTTTTATTTTTCTTTTTGCTGGATATTACCATCAGTCAAAAAGTTTTATTACTCACTGACCCTATGTCCAGTGCTTTATTTTTTCCATCTTCAGATCTAAACAAGATCATTAACTTGTTAATGAGTGGAAATGTTCCCTGGCAGCCAAAAAGAGGTTGTAACTATTAGTTTTACATTGCTGCAAAGTGAGTGATTACACAAATAACAGATGAAAACAACACACACTTACTCTCTCATATTTCTTGATCAGGAATCTGGATACAGCTCCCTGGATTCTCTCCTCAGGATCTCACGAGGGTGCAATGAAGGTGTTGGTCAGACTGCGTTCTCACCTAGAGGATCAGCTTGGGAAAGATTATCTTCAAAAATCTCTGCAGTTGTTAGGAAAATTCAGCTTCCTGCCATTGTGAGGCTGATGTCAGAGTTTTCTTCTTGGCTGTTGCCTCCCTTCCTGGGAACCTCTCAGTCCCTTGCTCCGCAGCCCCCTCTGTTGCCTTTTTACAATGTGACAGCTCACATTTTCAAAACCAGAGGAGGAGAGACAGCTCTGCTCATCAAGGATGGTCTCATTCTTCTAAGTGCTTTCAGCTGATTAAGTCAGGCCTTCCCAAGATGACATCTTTTCATTTAGTTCAAATCAACTGCCTTAGGACAGCATATTAAATCTGCAAAATCCTTTCACCACTGCCTATTCCATTGTCTAGAGTCATGTCCCACCACACTTGGGGTAGGAGAGAATATGGGTGGAAACTCAGAGTGTAGATAGCATAGATTCCATCTTAGCCTTTGCCTTTTACATTAAGTTTAGATCACAGGTTATTTTTGTGACAAGTAAATCTGTGATGAGGTGGAAAAGCAGTTTAAACCAGTGGTTAACAAAAGGAAGAGAATTTGAGATTGTTAGAACGTGCTCATAACTGTGCCTTAAACCAGGGTTTATAATTTAATTGTCTTGGACTAGAATTAGTGCCTCAATCTGTTTTAAATGCTCCCAGGTGATTATCTGTTTAATTAGGTGAACACAAGTGCTTTTAATACTTAGAAAATTGAGAGAACTAAAGTGCTTCCCCAACAGCCCACCTGTTTCTAATCTCATTGGAAGACCCTAAAATAAGTGAAATTGTCTAATTCAACACCTGCAGAAGGGGCTATTTTAATTTGAGAGTCATTTGTACTCACATTTTGGTGAGATCCAAGATGTCTCGGATTTAATGATTTAGTAAGATGAAATGTTTAGATTAAAAAAAAAAAATAGTTCAAATGCTTCCTTCATTTGCTTCCTAAAAGTTTCAGCTGGTGGTAGATGTATACATTTAAAAAGAAAAGAAAGCTATAATAAATCCTGTGATGATGTTGTGTTGGAGTATCAGTGTAAATTCACATTTGTATGTGTCCACACTCTCCACTTAGCTGGGAGAAACATCAACAACCTCAGATATGCAGATATTACCCCAATGGCAGAAAATAAAGAGAAACTAAAGAGCCTCTTGAAGAGGGTAAAAGAGGAGAGTCAAAAAGCTGGCTGAAAACTCAACATTCTAAAAACAAAGATCATGGCTTTCAGTCTCACTACTTCATGGAAAACAGATGGGCAAAAAAGTGGAAAGCAGTGGCAGATTTAATTTTCTTGGGCTCCAAAATCACTGTAGACAGTGACTGCAGTCATGAAATTAAAAGATGTTTTCTCCTTGGAAGAAGGCTGTGACAAACCTAGACCGTGTTTTAAAAAGCTGAGACATCACTTTGCTGACAAAGCTACTCTAGTCAAAGCTATGGTTTTTCCAGTAGTTGTGTACAGATGTGAGAGTTGGACCATAAAGAAGGCTGAGCATCAAAGAATTGATGCTTTCAAATTGTCATGCTGGAGAAGCCTTTTGAGAGTCTTTTGGAGAGCAAGGAGACCAATCCAGTCAATCCTAAAGGAAATCAACCCTGAATATTCACTGGAAGGACTGACGCTGAAGCTGAAGCACCAATACCCTGGCCACCTGATACAAAGAGCCAACTCACTGGAAAAAGACCCTGATGCTTGTAAAGATTGAAGGCAGGAAGAGAAGGGAGCAGTGGAGGATGAGATGGTTGGATGGCAACATCAACTCAGTGGACATGAATTTTAGCAAACTCCAGGAGATAGTGAAGGACGAAAAGCCTGGGGTGCTTTAGTCCATAGGTTTATAAAGAGTTGGACATAAATTAGTGACTGAACACACACTTTCCACTGAATGAGCCTGGGAGAGTTATACCCCAGTAGCAATGAGCTCATTTAGTGCCTAGATCTTGGTTTCTAAACACCACTGTCACTAAAAGGAACCATGTATTCTTAAAATATGTGGATAATTCCAGGAATGGCATTGTAAATGCCAGACATGAGCTGGAAAGCTCATGAAAAATATCTGCAAAGAACATTGTGGCGATGTTAACAGAGCCTGAAGAGTTTTCCACTGTTGAAACCAGAGACAATTTAAATTTCAAAATAAATATATGAAGAAATGAGTAAATAAATGGAGGGAAGATAAATTTTTTCCTTACAGTAGAAATCCATGTAATAAGTGTATAAATAATTTAAAACTTCACTATTTAGTAATATCATAGTAATTAATACATGCAAGAATTATCCCTGAATCCTAAAAATACTGGGTGAAAAAATTTGATGAGAACTAGCATGTTTACATAATCTCAGACTATATGAACAACAAAATAACAGCAACAAGCAATTAATTGCAAAAGGAAAAAGACTGCATTTAAGTGGAAAATGACAGCAGATGTGACTTTAATCAAGTGGTTAAGATAGCATTACCAGATTGAGACAAAGTCCAAAATAGGATTCAGTGAGATAAAGCATAGCCTGAATTATCTGAATCTAATCATGAAGAAATACAAAACAAACTGAGTGTCTTTCTATGAAATAACCCTGCAGAAGTATATATATATATATATTCAAGCATCAAGGGTGAATGGTTTCTGACTGAAGGAGAGTGAAAATCTATTCCATTTTGAAGGACAATGAAAAGACATGAGAGCTAAATGCAACTGGCCAGCTTTGTTTGGATATTTTATTATACATACTATTAGACAATTGGGAAATTAAATGGAGTTTATGGATTAGATAGTGCATTAGTTTGCTAGAGGTGCTATAACAAAGTAATACAGAGTGGGCTTAAATGACTGAAATTTATTTTTTCACAGTATGTAGGCTGGAAGTCCAAGATCAAGGTATAGGCAGATTTGGTTTCTTCTGGGGCTTCTCTCCCCAGTTTGCAGATTGATACTCTCTTGCTTCCTCTTTGCATCATGGTCGCATGGTCTCTACCCTCTTGTGGTGTCTCTGTGTGTGTCCAGATTGCCTCTTCCTAAGGAGGCCACAAATGGGAGTGGTCTGAGACCAACCCTACTGGCCTCATTTTAACTTAATCACTTCCTTACAGTCTCTATCTCCAAATACAGTCATATTCTGAGGTATTGGGGATGAGGACTTCAATATATGAACTTGGGATGACACAATGTAGTCCTAAACAGATGGTATTAAGCCCCAAACAGATGGTATTAGCCCCAAACAGATGGTATTAAGAAAGCAATGTTAATTTTCTGATTTTGATGGTCCTCCTGTGGTTATGTTTGAGAATGTCTTTGTTTTCAAGACTGCTCACACTAAGGAATTTGAAAGTGACATCAGTTTCTCAATTTACCTTTAACTAGTTCAAATTTTCCGTGCTATATTTTTAAAAAGTAGGGCTAGTAAGAAAATGGTGGCTTTATGGAAGAGGCATCATGCTGAGGAAAGGGCTGAAACAGTATCAGTATTTACTAAGTGACCAGCACTTATTCTTCTGGCTTTAGTTGAAAACTATAGGAAATATGACTATAGATGGAATCACTTTCTTGCTCTAACTTTGAGAGATTTCCAGGAGTATAAGTAAAACAGAACCGTAGGAGGAAAAGGATAGATAAAGCTCTAGTTCAGTATAGTCAAGAAAAATGAAGGAATTTTGATGCTCAAGGCACAAAGCTTTATATCAACTTCTGACATCTTAAGTGGAGGGCCCTGAGTACTGAGAAGGAAACTCAGCTGTGGTTGGCTGGGAAAAAAGTGGGAAGCATCAGAGTACAGAGAAATTAAAACAACTTCGGGACAAGAGATAAATTCAACATTATGTGATAATAGCAATTGACAGTGTATAAAAAAATAATGCTTTATTTTCTTCTACACTCATCTTTCCTCCTTTGAATGTTACTATCATATTCACATACAACTTTTTGCTACCCCATGGACTGCAGCTCGCCAAGCATCCCTGTCCATCACCAATTCCTGGAGTTTACTCAAACTCATGTCCATTGAGTTGGTGATGCCATCCAACCATTAACTGCAATAAATATAAAAAGATGGCCACAATAAAGGGCAGAAATTGCATGGACCTAACAGAAGAAGATATTAAGAAGAGGTGGCAAGAATACACAGAAGAACTGTACAAAAATGGTCTTAATGACCCAGATAACCACCCTGGTGTGATCACTCAGCTCGAGCTACACATCCTAGAATGCAAAGTCAAGTGGGCGTTAGGAAGCATCACTATGAACAAAGCTGGTGAAGGTAATGGAATTCCAGCTGAGCTATTTCAAGTCCTAAAAGATGATGCTGTTAAAGTGCTGCACTCAATATGCCAGCAAATTTGGAAAACTCAGCAGTGTCCAAAGGACTGGAAAAGGTCAGTTTTCATTTCAATCCCAAAGAAAGGCAATGCCAAACAATGCTCAAACTACCACACAATTGCACTCAGTTCAGTTCAGTTGCCCAGTCATGTGCAACGTTTTGTGATCCCATGGACTGCAGCCTGCCAAGCGTCCCTGTCCATCACCAATTCCCAGAGTTTACTCAAACTCATGTCTATTGAGTTGGTGATGCCATCCAACCATTTCAACCTCTGTCATCCCCTTGTCCTTCTGCCTTCAATCTTTCCCAGCATGAAGGTCTTTGCAAATGAGTCACTTCTTCACATCAGGTGGCCAAAGTATTGGAGTTTCCGCTTCAGCATCAGTCCTTCCAATGAATATTCAGTGTTGATTTCCTTTAGGTTGGACTGATTGGATCTCCTTGTCGTCCAAGGGACTCTCAGGAATCTTTCCCAACACCACAGTTCAAAAGCATCAATTCTTTGGTGCTCGCTTTCTTTATAGTCCAACTCTCACATCCATACATGACTACTGGAAAAACCATTACTTTGACTAGATGGAGTGCTATTGGCAAAGTAATGTCTCTGTTTTTTAATATGTTGTGTATGTTGGTCATAATTTTTCTTCCAAGGAGCAAGTATCTTTTAATTTCACATCTGCGGTCACCATTTGCCCTCATCTCACACACCAGCAAATTCTCCAAGCAAGGCTTCAATGGTACATGAACCATGAAAGTCCAGATGTCTAAGCTGGATTTAGAAAAGGCAGAGGTCGTATACACCCATGGTGGATTCATGTCAATGTATGGCAAAACCAATATGGTATTGTAAAGTAAAATAAAGTAAAAATAAAATTAAAAAAAAATTTAAAAAAAAATAGAAAAGGCAGAGGAACCAGAGAATCAACTGCCAACATCTGTTGGATCATTAAAAAAGCAGAAGAATGCCCCCAAAAAACCAACTTCTGCTCTAATGACTACATCAAATCCTTTGACTGTGGATCACAACTGGAAAATTCTTCAAGAGATGGGAATACCAGACCACCTCACCTGCCTCCTGAGAAATCTGTATGCAGATCAAGAAGCAATCATTAGAACCAGACAGAACAGACTGGTTCCAAATTGGGAAAGCATTACTTCAAGGCTCTATATTGTCACCCTGCTTATTTAACTTATATGCAGAGTACATCATGCAAAATACTGGGACTGATGAAGCACAAACTGGAATCAAGATTGCCAGGAGAAATATCAATAACCTCAGAAATGCAAATGTCACCACCCTTATGGCAAAAAGCAAAGAAGAACTGAAGAGGCTCTTGATGAAAGTGAAAGAGGAGAGTGAAGAAGCTGGCTTGAAACTCAACATTCAAAAAACCAAGACCATGGCATCTGGTCCCATCACTTCACATCAAATAGATGGGGAAGTAATGGAAACAGTGGCAGACTTTATTTTCTTGCCCTCCAAAATCACTGCAGATGGCAACAACAGCCATGAAATTAAAAGATGCTTGCTTCTTGGAAGAAAAGTTATGACCAACCTAGACAGCATGTTAAAAAGCAGAGAAATTAGTTTGCCAATAAAGAAACTCCAGTATTTTGGCCACCTCATGCGAAGAGTTGACTCATTGGAAAAGACTCTGATGCTGGGAGGGATTGGGGGCAGGAGGAGAAGGGGATGACAAAGGATGAGATGGCTGAACGGCAACACTGACTTGATGAACAAGAGTCTGAGTGAACTCTGGGAGTTGGTGATGGACAGAGAGGCCTGGCGTACTGCAATTCGTGGGGTCGCAAAGAGTTGAACATGACTGAGCAACTGAACTGAACTGAAGTGAAAGAAGCATCTGGTCAAAACTATGTTTTTTTCTGTAGTCATGTATGGATGTGAAAGTTGGACCATAAAGAAAGATGTGCACCAAAGGATTGATGCTTTTGAACTGTGGTGTTGGAGAAAACTAAAGAATCCTAGTCTTCCTAGTCAATCCTAGTCAATCTCAGTCAATCCAAGTCAATCTCAGTCAATCCTAAAGAAATCAGTCCTGAATGGTCATTGGAAGGACCGATGGTAAAGCTGAAGCTCAAATACTTTGGCCACCTGATGTGAAGAAGTAACTCATTGGAAAAGATCATGAGTCTGGGAAAGATTGAAGACAGGAGGAGAAGGGGATGGCAGAGGATGAGGTGTTTGGATGGCATCACTAACTTAATGGACATGAGTTTGTACAAGCTCTGGGATTAGGTGATGGACAGGGAATCTGGTGTGCTGCAGTCCATGGAGTTGCAAAGAGTCGGACAGACTGTGAATGACTGATCTAAACTGATAATTTGTGGGTCAGTGTCTGGGCTGTGTCTATGATATTCCGGAGAATATAGGAAAAGTTCTCTCAAACAAAGGGGTTACCATCTGGTGGTGTAGATGAACAAAAAAAGAAAAAAAAGAAAGATAAAATTTATCCAGTATTTTAGACAAAGGCAAATAGAAGGCCTGTTTTGTGGTTCATCGAGGAAAAATATAGAGGTCAAGAAGGCTAGAAAGCATGGTAATTACCCAGCGTCTGATGCTTTTTTTTTTTTTTTGGTTCTGGCCTCTTTTGTGATGCAGGTAATCCTCCTCCCCTTTCTTGGGCCTCCAGTCACTTGACTAATTCCTATGCAGCTGTAAATTTATGGCAGCATAAGCTCTGTTTGCAGACTGTAAGTAGACTTTACAAGTTTTGAGGAGGGGATTGGCATAATCAGATGTGCAGTTTGGGTCTCTTCATTATTTCAAATGAAGAATGTATGTCTTCCAAACAGTCCTTGCTGACACCCCAAGAGCCTGTGTTGAATTCCTCCCTGACAGACTACCTAGACCCATGTACAATAGTTCCTAAAGCATCTCTATTGTAGTGATCTGCCAGCATATCTGGAATTCCTACCAGACTACCCATTTCATGGACAGGAACCACATTTCACAGAATGTTAGATCTTCAGCACTTAGCTAAATGCTGTAACTTTTTGATGACTTAAAGAGTAAATACTTGGCGAAATATAACCAAAGAGTTTGTAAACTCAGAGACATTTCTTCCACCTGGAGACTCACTCATGGATTACATGAAACTTGAACTGATTTTTGGAACATGAATACGATTGGAAAGGATAGAGAAGGAGGAAAAGGAATTCTAAGCTGAGGCAGCAGGGTTGTGTAAAGATGCTTAAGACCAAGGTGTTCTGTGAGAATGATCTATTCTAACTGGACTGAGAGTATAGTCTGACTGGAATGTATACTTTCTCAGGGATTGTAAAGTGGAGGGCCAAGTTGTAGAGCATATGAATATTATGCTTAGGAATACACTCAGTGCTGCAGATCATGACGATATACTGAAATTTTTGAGCAGGAAATAGGCATTTTCAGAGCTCTGGTGTGGGGTTCACTCATTACTTCAGTACCTATTTTCAGAGCATCTCTTCTGTCTCAGTCACTGTGTCAGATGCTGGGAAAAACACACAAACACTACCATGGAAGTCAGATACACATGTGAATACTGGAGAGAAAGCAAAGAAAATAAGACAATTGCAATAATATTGAAATAATCTAGTGAGAATTAAGGACACAGTGGCTGTGGAAATCTTTGCAGTTATCAATATCTTAATAAGCATAATATTGTCTACAGAAAAAAGCATTAGACATATTTCTTGTGTGACATATATGTGATATCAAGTATCGATACCTGGAGATGGTCTGTGTACCCAGAGCAGGTAATCCTTTTATAGAATTATTTTTGGACTATGTTAGTTTATAATTGATGTTGTTTATTTGCTAAGTTGTGTGCAACTCTTTTGTGACCCCATGGGCTTGTAGCCCCCTAGACTCCTCTGTCCATGGGATTTCACTGACAAGAACACTGGAGTGGTTTGCCATTTCCTTTACCAGGGGATTTTCCAGACCTAAAGATCAAGCCCATGTCTCCTGCATTGGCAGGCTGATTCTTTACAAGTGAGCCACCAGGGAAGCCCCCACTTTATAACAGAATCTCACTATAGTATCTCTCTCTGACCTGTTCATTTCAGTTCAGTCACTCGCTCATGTGTGACTCTTTGAGACCCCATGAACCACAGCACACCAGGCCTCCCTGTCTATCACCAACTCCCAGAGATTACTCAAACTCATGTCCATTGAGTCAGTGATGCCATCCAACCATCTCATCCTCTGTTGTCACCTTCTCCTCCTACCTTCAATCTTGCCCAGCATCAGAGTCTTTTCCAATGAGTCAGCTCTTCACATCAGGTGGCCAGAGTATTGGAGTTTCACCTTTAGCATCAGTCCTTCCTATGAATATTCAGGGTTGATTTTCTTTAGAATGGACTGGTTGGATCTCCTTGCAGTCCAAGGGACTCTCAAGAGTTTTCTCCAACACCACAGTTCAAAAGCATCAATTCTTCAGCACTCAGCTTTCTTTATAGTCGAACTCTCACATCCATACGTGACTACTGGAAAAAAACATAGCTTTAACTAGACCTTTGTTGGTAAAGCAAACTTTGTTGGTAAAATTTGTTGGACCTTTGTTGGCAAAGTAATGTCTCTGTTTTTTAATGTGCTGTCTAGGTTGGTCATAACTTTTCTTCCAAGGAGCAAGTGTCTTTTAATTTCATGGCTGCAGTCATCATCTGCAGTGATTTTGGAGCCCCCCCCCCAAAAAAAAATACAGTCTGTCACCGTTTCCACTGTTTCCCCATCTATTTTCCATGAAGTGATGGGACCAGGTACCATCTTATATTCTGATCTACTTGTGTTCAACCAAATTAAGCACATTTGAATGACATCTACTTAAAGGGTAGAAACCACTAACAGGGCTAATGAACAAAAAAGAAAGAATATATGTGACATGAATTGTACACACCTCCCCTCTTTTAGAACCATCTGGAACCATTACAACCAGAACCATTTGTGTTTCTGGCTTCCTTGGTATTCCTTGGTCTGTTTTTCTTCCTTGGTCTCAGGGAACTGCACCCTCTTGTGGAAGAAGTGTAATGGCTTCTTTT
This sequence comes from Cephalophus harveyi, assembly GCA_006410635.1. Classification (NCBI taxonomy): domain Eukaryota; kingdom Metazoa; phylum Chordata; class Mammalia; order Artiodactyla; family Bovidae; genus Cephalophus; species Cephalophus harveyi. The sequence continues at coordinate 263,652 of SJYT01026163.1, forward strand.
GGATGATGCATTTTCTTTTTATTTTGGATGATGCATTTTCTATGCAGGTACGTTCCCAGCTGAATGTTGAGTCTTAAGTCAGCCTATTACAGGGCTGGTCATCTGTGAACAGGGCTCAGGTATTTAAAAAGAGTTGTCCAGTCCCTGCCTCTACAGTCAGAGCAGAACCAACTTTCATCATTTGTTTTCCCTGAAGTCTGTTGTATCAAAGAACACCCTCCACCTCACTGGCCTATTTTCTCAGAAGCTTCTGCCAAAGAAATGTGTGTGGTGGGGCAGTGTTAATTAATATTGATTCACTACTTTGACTTTGTCTACTTTAACTCAGAGAACTGTATGCAACAGATGAAAACATTTCTTTGGCTTCTTGGTTTTCCTGGCCAGTATAAAAAGAGCTTTGATTCATAATACATTTTGGACTAAACATATTCACAATCTGATCTTAAACTTCAGTTTTCAAGGAGAAAAAAAGAACAATACCAATATTTTGACCATATAAATGTTTCACTGCTCTATTTTCTTATTGAAATGCAAAAGAGTTGCATATAAAACAAAGGACTTTAAGAAATGCTGTCGATATCCTTAAACTGGTAAAACTACCCCTGGATTGGCAGCCATTGGAATTATAGGCATCATGAGTAGAAGAAGAAAATGAGCTTCTGGGGTGACTACCTTGCCTTCCCACCCTTGTTGTAACTGTGATCAACATCCCAGAAGGAGTCAAAGTTAATTTGCCTTCTCTTCCATCTCAGTGCAAAGCCAGGGGTCAGAAATTGCCTTTGTGTAACCAAAATCAGTTGGGCCACCTTGGTTTACTTTCATGGTAACCAGTACATGCTTATAACTCCTTTTTAAGTATTTCTTAAGCATTATCACAATAGTTGTACCCAAATGTTACTAATGCTAATCACTGAAAGCAGGTTTAATATAGCATCATTGCAACCGAAAGTGGGTTCTGGCTGCTCACTACTCAAAAACCAATGAAGAAACAAAGTTGGTGGAAAGAAAAGTTTGCTTTTTTTGGATGCCAGCAACTGGGGAGAGAGGAGGGGATGGCAGATGTCTATCCAAGGGCTGGTACCGTCCCCCCATTGCCTACTGACTCAATTATTATTATTTTAGCTTATTTGACTATTTTACTTTGCTTCTGCATTTTCTCACTTCTCTGATTAAATTTATTCTTTGATTGAAGTTTTTCTGCAGACAAAAGGCAGGCAGGCAGAGGACATGGCAGGCAAGGGTCATAGCATCCCTCTCCATTTCATTATATTCTGAGAAGTTTTATGGTTTTAAAAGTGACATATTGGGAGCTAAGTTCCAATTGCATGCATGTGTTTGCAACCATGATAATGCAAAATCATAAAAATCATTGAAAATATGAAGGCTGCTAGTTAAAGGAGTGGTATATTGAATAATATGGAAATATATATTTTTGAATGCTGGTCTTAACTTTATTCAGATTATACTGGTGATTTTTTGGAAAAAGAATTTTTTTCTAGAATAAAAGAGAAAATTTCAAATGCAAACTCAGGTTTCTATGAATATTTTTATCATTAATAAATTAATTAACTGAAGCTAAATAATAAGTCACTGCACACCTGCTGAATGCCTGCTAAGTGCCATGGACTGATCTCAATATCTTGCATATGTTATACTCATTTCACCCTCAGACAGTGGTATGAGTTAAGTACTATTATTATCCTGATTTTGCAGACAGGAAATTGAGGCATGGAGATTTAAGTGTCTTGTCCAATTGTACACTTGGTAAGTATCAGGGGAATTCTTTGAAGACCAGCATTCTGGACTAGAACCTGTTTGCTAACTGCTATGATGCATGCATTTGCTTCTCTGAGCCTTGAATCTATCGGAGCTACTCTTGCCAGTGTGAGCTGCCAGAAGCCAGGAGCCAAGTGGCAGTGAGTGTACAGGAGCATCAGCTGTCAAAGGGGCTCACAAGCACTCAAGCTCCTGCTCATTTACAGTGCAAGGGAGTAGAAAAGAGAGACAGGACCAGAAACACCGCTGTGCGGAATGTTGTAGAGCTGCCAGAGTAAGTTCATATCTACTGAGATCAAAATAGCTCTTCTAACACTGAGTGATGAAAACAAAACTTCTGTTGACACATCTGCACTGTTTCCTGTCAGAGGATATTCTTAAGTCACTGATGTCTTTGAAGAAGTTTGGGCCCCATCTTGATGGCTCAGAGTGCTGGGTTGTGTTATGGTTTTCATGTTTGTATATTGCCCAAATCCTTACATTGAAATTCTAATGCCGATGTAATAGGTGGGGCTCTGGGAGATGTAATGGCCTTGGTAGTTGAGGGCAGGGGGGGGGGCCTCTTTGGAGGTTCTTTAGTCCCGAGGGTTGAATATCATCAAGGGAATTAGTGCTTTATGAAATTAAAATGGTGCCAGAAAGATTCCTTGCCTACCATCTTGTGAGGCCACACTGATAAATCCATGTCCTGGAAGAAGGCCCTCACCCAACCATTCTGGTATCCTGATCTTGGGCTTCCAGTCTCCAGAACTGAAAAAAAGGTTTTTATTGTTTAAACCCAGCCTGGTATTTTGTTGTAGTAGCCTAAACAAACTAAGGTAGGGTCCACTGTGAGTCACAAAGTATTTTGAAAGGAATACTATGCCAGATAATTTTATATTTCTCATTTCTAGACATTATTTAATAAAACTTCTGATTATTCTCAGGATGATCTGAGTTTCTCCTTATTTATTCCTTCTTCTAATCCTTTTTGACCTTTCTTGATCCTCCAATAATTTCCTATACTCAGGGCTGGTATTCAGCAGAAATGCATCAGTGTATCTGACAGATAGCATCATCCTCAGGGCCCAGGCCAATCCTGCTGCTATTTATACTGATTATCATCTCATTTATATCACTACCATTGTCCTTGTCTTACCTGCTGTGGTTGTCCATCCACAGAGGGATGGATAAAGATGATGTGGTCCATATATACAGTGGGATATTACTCAACCACAAAAAAGAAAAAATAGGGACTTCCCTGTTGGTCCTTGTGGTTAAGACTCCTGGCTTTCACTGCAGGAGGCATGGGTTTGATCCCTGGTTGGGGTAATAAGATCCCACATGCCACATGGAGCAGCCGAAAAATAAAAACAAATAAATAAAAATATGCAGAAGTCATTAAACGATTTTTTTAAAAGAAAGAATGAATGAAATAATGCCATTTGGAGCAACATAGAGGGACCTAGAGATTATCATACTAAGTGAAGAATGGTAGAAAAAGACAAATGTCATTACTCCTAATTTTGTAAAAATGATACAAATGAACTTATTTACAAAACAGAAACAGACTTACAGATATTAAAAACAAACCTACAGTTATCAAAGGTGAAAGGGTGGCAAGCGAGGAATAAATCAGGACTTGGGTTGAATATATACATGCTACTATATAGAACCCTGAAGAAAGAAATGGTAACCCACTCCAGTATTCTTGCCTGTAGAATTCCATGGACAGAAGAGCCTGGTGGGCTGCAGTCCATGGGGTCACAGACAGTCAGACACGATTGGGTGACTAACCCACAAGCCCATTGATTGTCCCCTGACTTCTCGATATCCAGAAGTGTGGACTATAAAGAGGATGAAAAGGAACATCAGGTAAGTTTCCTAGTCAATACAGAACTAAAAATCTCACCTTTTCCCCAAATATAAGCATTTGTATTGATGTGAAAAGAAAGATCATCCCAGGACTGTTATGTTCAATGACCAAGAACCGATTTTAGTGTGAAAATGTTTGCCTTTCTCTTTCTCCTTATCATTCATTGAAGCATGCATCCTTAGTGCTACTCACGATTTGTGCAATCATCAAACATCAATTTCTTCCTTTTAGTGGTAAATAAACAAAGGCCAGAACACTTAAATGAGTCACTCAAGGTCACAGAGATTGCTCATGGAAGAAGCAGGAATAAAACTCTCAGATAAATGGATGTAAAAACTTTGTGTCACACACATCTGAAGAGCTGACATATGTCAGGTTCAGAGTGCTTGATTGGATAATAAGCTAAATTTAATATATTGATATTAAATTAACATGCAGTTTAGCAAATTAACCTTTAATTTTTCATGGCCACCTTGTATGGCAGTTACTATTATTTCTGTTTTACAGATAAGGCAGTGATGCACAGAAAGGTTTAACCTATGCATGTTTTCACAGGTACTGGGCAGCAGGAGTGAGATGATACTTTAAGAATTGTAGTTTTATGGGTCTATAGTATTAGCCACTGAACTCAGTCTCTTTCTCTTAAATGTGTACCAGACATTTTTAATCACAGGTCATCTCTGCTTGCATTCTTTTTGAGAAATGTTCTTGCTCTAATAGATTAAGTTACTGGGATGTACTTGTGCCTTGGCTAGAAAAAAAAAAGCATCTTCAGAAAATATAAGATGTGTGTAGAAAGGAAAAATACTGAATGCCTTTTTTTGTCCTGCCACTATACGCTTGCCTCAATGATTATGAGATTTGGACACTACTTGTTAAGAGATTGTAATTCTCTTGGATAGACTTGACTTATATAGAAGGCATGACAGAAAATATTTAGAAGACATAATCATGGAATGGTAACTAAAACAGAACCCTTGGCAATGTATTTGATTCAAATATTCAGGAAATATTTACTAAGCAACTATTCTACATTATAGTCTGTTCTCGACACACTTTTGTAGTGAACAAAATATAGATACTTTCTATTGAGGAAGTTTACATGCTGCTGCTGCTGCTGCTGCTGCTGCTAAGTCGCTTCAGTCGTGTCCAACTCTGTGCGACCCCATAGACGGCAGCCCACGAGGCTCCCTCGTCCCTGGGATTCTCCAGGCAAGAACACTGGAGTGGGTTGCCATTTCCTTCTCCAATGCATGAAAGTGAAAAGTGAAAGGGAAGTCGCTGAGTCTTGTCCGACTCTTAGCGACCCCATGGACTGGGGTCCACCAGGCTCCTCTATCCATGGGATTTTCCAGGCAAGAGCGCTGGAGTGGGGTGCCATTGCCTTCTCCAAGTTTACATGCTAGTGAGAGAAAACATTCAAACAACAAAAATAAAAATGGTAATAAATAGGCAAAGTTATTGGATAATGTGATATGTTGAAAATAAAAGGTAGGTATTAGAATTTGGTAGAACTTAAAAAGGAGTTGGTAGTTGGCATATATAGGGAATAAGCTTCCCTGGTGGCTCAGATTGTAAATTTGTTTAAAAAGCTGAACAAAAAAATTAAGATAGGAATGGAGGTGTTTGCAGGTGTTTGCAAAGAGAGGTATCCCTCTTTTAAAAGGGACAACTAAGTGTAAATCTCCTTATGACAGGAGAGTTGCTTGGTTTGTTCAGGGTCCAGGAAGAAGCCCAGTGTGGTTGGAATAGTGTGATAAGAGGAGTTGGAAATCAGATTAGAGATGTGGCAAGGGGTTGAATCAGGCAAAGGTCTGTGGGGTTTTTGTTCCAAGAGAAAAGAGGAGTTATGGGAAGGTTTAGAGACAAGCCAATCTGCATTTTCCTCCACTGAATGGTTCACTAGGCCATTCAGATGTTATCTGAATGAAATCCCTTATGATTATACAGTATAAGTGACAAATAGATTCAAGGGATTAGATCTGATAGACAGAGTGCCTGAGGAACTATGGACAGAAGTTCCTGACATTGTACAGGAGGCAGTGATCAAGACCATCCATAAGAAAAGAAAATGCAAAAAGGCAAAATGGTTGTCTGAGGAAACCTTACAAATAGCTGAGAAAAGAAAGGAAGTGAAAGGCAAAGGAGAAAAGGAAAGATATACTCATTTGAATGCAGAGTTCCAAAGAACAGCAAAGAGAGATAAGAAAGCCTTCCTCAGTGATCAGTGCAAAGAAATAGAGGAAAACAATGGAATGGGAAAGACTAGAGACCTCTTCAAGAAAATTAGAGATACCAAGGGAACATTTCATGCAAAGATGGGCTCAACAAAGGACAGAAATGGTGTGGACCTTACAGAAGCAGAAGACATTAAGAAGAGGTGGCAAGAATACACAGAAGAACTAAAGAAAAAAAGATCTTCATGACAAAGATAACCACAATGATGTGATCACTCACCCAGAGCCAGACATCCTGGAAAGCAAAGTCAAGTGGGCCTTAGAAAGCATCGCTACAAACAAAGCTGGTAGAAGTGTTGAACTATTTCAAATCCGAAAAGATGATATGTTAAAGTACTGCACTCAATATGCCAGAAAATTAGGAAAACTCAGCAATGGACACAGGACTGGAAAAGTTCAACTTTAATTCCAATCAAGAATTTTCAAACTACCACACAACTGCACTCACCTAACACACTAGCAAAGTAATCCTCAAAACTCTCCACAGGCTTCAACAGTTTGTGAACCATGAACTTCCAGATGTTTAAGCTAGATTTAGAAAAGGCAGAGAAACCAGAGATCAAATGGCCAACATTCATTGGATCATCAAAAAAGCAAGAGAATATAGAAAAACATCTACTTCTGCTTTACTGATTATGCCAAAGCCTTGACTGTGTAGATCACAACTAACTGTGGAAAATTTTTCAAGAGATGGGAATATCAAACCAACTTACCTGCCTCCTAGAAATCTGTATGCAAGCCAAGAAGCAACAGTTAGAACAGGACATGCAACAACAGACTGTTTCCAAATTGGGAAAGGAGTATGTCAAGGCTGTATATTGTCACCCTACTTATTTAACTTCTACGCAGAGTACATCATGCAAAGTGCTGGTCTGGATGAAGCAAAAGCTGGATTCAAGATTTCCAGGAAAAATATCAATAATCTCAGATATTCAGGTGACACCACCCTTATGGCAGAAAGTGAAGAAGAACAAAAGATTCTCTTGATGAAAGTGAAAGAGGACAGTGAAAAAGCTGGCTTAAAACTAAACATTCAAAAACAAAGGTCATGGCATCTAGTCCCATTGTTTCATGGCAAATAGATGGGGAAACAAGGGAAATGCTGACAGACTATTTTTGAAGGCATCAAAATCACTGCATATGGTGACTACAGCCATGAAGTAAAAGACACTTGCTCTTTGGAAGAAAAGCTATGACCAATGTAGACAGCATATTAAAAAGCAGAAACATTACTTTGCCTAGAAAGGTCCATCTAGTCAAAACCAGGGTTTTCCAGTAATCATGTATGGATGTGAGAGTTGGACTATAAAGAAAGCTGAGCACCAAAGAACTGATATTTTGAACTGTGGTGTTGAAGAAGACTCTTGAGAGTCCCATAGACTGCAAGGAGATCCGATCAGTCAATCCTAAAGGAAATCAGTCCTGAATATTCATTGGAAGGACTGATGCTGAAGCTGAAACTCTAATACTTTGGCTACCTGATGCGAAGAATGGATTCATTAGAAAATACCCTGATACTGGGCAAGATTGAAGGCAGGAGGAGAAGTGGACTACAGAGGATGAGATGGTTGGATGTCATCACCAACTCAATGGACATGAGTTTGAGCAAGTTCCAGGAGTCAGTGATGGACAGGGAAGCCTGGCGTACTGCAGTCCATGGGGTCGCAAAGAGTCAGATATGACTGAGTGACTGAACTGAAGTGAATATGCATTTTGGAAATGTCATTCTGTTTTGTGTAGTGAGAACATTACAGCAAAGTAGGGTGGAATCTGAGATAGCAGCAAAGAAGTCTCCTGACATAGCAACAATGTCAGTGAGAGATCATATTAACTTATACAAGGGAAGAGGCAGTAGCAGTAATTGTGAAATTGCTCAGTCGTGAAGTCGCTCAGTCGTGTCTGACTCTTTGCGACCCCATGGACTGTAGCCTACCAGGCTCCTCTGTCCATGGGATTTTCCAGGCAATAGTCCTGGAGTGGATTGCCATTTCCTTCTCCAGGGGATCTTCCCGACCCAGGGATCGAACCCAGGTCTCCTGCATTGTAGACAGACGCTTTACTGTCTGAGCCACCCAACTTCCTAATATAATTTGACACTGTTGACAGATAAAAACATTCCTGACAAATTAATGTAGGGACTTGAGAGTAAAGGTAGAATCAATGATGGATCCAATTTTGGGGGGCTTGATCAAGTGGGACAATTGATTTTTTTATAGATTCAAAGGAAAGAAATTTCTAGTGGCACATGACTTGGGGAAAAGATTATTAATTCAGCTTTTATAGATGATTTTGAGGTGGACATTTGACTTCCAAGTTAAGATGTCAGGTAAGCTGATGAGATGGGACAGAGAGAGGTCTAAGCTGGAGATACAAAATTTTGAAGCTCTTTGGTCATGCAAAATTCAGGAGTCCCCCACCTTTTTGGCACCAGGGACCAGTTTCTTGGAAGACAGTTTTTCCACAGACCTGTGTGGAGGGTGATCTCAGAATAATTCAAACACATTACATTTATTGTGCACTTTACTTCTAAGCTAATGTCACCACTGGTATGACGGGAGGTACAGGTTCATGGCCCAGAGGTTGGGGACCCCTGATATAGAAGGCGTGTGGAAGCCATGAGATACTGAGGGAATGTGCATTTTTACAAAACGAGAGGATCAAAACAGTCCTGTACACTGATGTGAAGGGTTGGAAAGAGGAGAAATCATCAGAAGAACCTAAGAAAGAACAATTGGTGAATTGTAAATGATTTCCAAATTATATGAAGTTCTGAGAAACAAAGACTAATGAGTATTGATGAGGAGGAAATGATCAACAAAATGCAACTCTGCTGATAGATCACATGAAATGAAGATAGAATATTTACCTTTGGATTTAGCCACATTAAGGGGATTGGTGACATTTTCTTAATTTCATGGAGAGATGAATGTGGACTAAGCAGAGAATGGGAGAAGAATTGAAGACAACATAGTTAGCAATTCTTGAGGGATTTTACTGTAAAGGAGAATAGTGAAATGAGGCTGTGTCTCTTAGGGGGACATTTATCTTGCTATCTATTAAAATATTTAGCTTGTGTGTGTGTGTGAAAATACAGCTATTAATAAAATAAAGGGCAAACAGCCAGAGAAGAGACTTTATAAGAGTCAAAAATGAGAATGCCAGACTTCTCTTCTAATGTGAGACATTTTTATATTCGTTTTGGAATAACTAGGTTACAGTCTAAACATACCAGTTTAATGGAGAGTATTAGATAAAGTTGCAGTCTGTAAAGTTGTGTGTTTGGGGAACCTGCATGCTAATGACTCCGAGAAAATTCACTTGAAAAACACCAGCTGGCCAATCAAACGCATCCCTACAGGGTGGCACTATTTTGGTGAATTCATTACAGCCTAACTGTCAAAACTGGATTCATGTTAGTGAAGCTTACCAGGAATCCAAGTTTATTTATTTAAATTAGGCACATTCTCTTCTGACTAATTCTAGAGAAAGGAACATCTTTTGTCTTTCAGTTTCTTCCTTTTTATTAGTTTATCTCCCTGCTCTTTCTATATTTGTCAAGCTTCTTGAAAAGACTTCAATGTAATTATTTTAATGTGTGTTTCCTTAGTTACAGTCAAACCCAATCATACCTCCCTGAGAGCATTCTTAGGTCACTTTGATCAGATTGCAGGTGCATAAACAGTGCCGCAAACCAAGTGATTTAGACAAATGTGGTGATCATTATGCCTATTCTATACTTAAAAACTCCCAAATTAACCTACTACAGATTTTTTACTACAGCACTGAAGAAACTTTGTGTATTCATAGGTGCTCATGGATAATGGTTGGGTTCTTCTTTAAAAATATGGCCAGCTTGAATATTCTTTAGTCAGTGGACAGATAGACATTCAGAAAAGCCAGAGGCCAATAATTCCCATATTGCTGGGCTTCCCTTTCTTATGTCTTTAGCACATACTTAGTCCTGTGACCTTGGGAAGAAGTCTTAAATGACACCTGCTATTTAAGGTGTTATTTATTCCTGACATTCCTCTAAAAAGTAGAATGGTTTATTAATATGATACTGTATCTGATTATCAGCTAGAGATCTGAGAAAAATGAACCTAGCAAAATAAAATTTTAAAGTTCCAAAGAGAATAATTTAAGGTAGATGTGGTACCTTGGACTCCATCATAAGCTCCACAATGCAGTAAAACCAAAGACTCTCTAGCTCATCCATCAGTCATTCTTTGCAAATGCCTTCATCCTCAAGGCCACTTCATTGTCATTGGTAGTCACTGCGGCTCCAGCATCATGCCTCTGTGAGAGACACAAGGGCCTAAGAATCCTGCCAACTGAATTCACTCTCCCAGAAGCCCCTCTCAAAACTTTCATTCACACCTCATCAGCCACAAATTGTTTATGCTAAAAAAAGTGGAAACATAGGATTTTGTAGCTGGGCATAATGCCATCCCAACAAAACCAGGGTTTGGTTGCTAAGGAAGAAGAAAAGAATGGATTTGGTATAGATGATAAACCTTTATCACAGTTGGACTCAGTTGTGAATGCTCCAGAATGTTATTTTTTTAAGAAGCCTGATAGTCTGTATATTTCAATGACTTAATTTTAATTAAAATTTTATGCCTGAGATTTTGCTTTTGCTTAAATGTTCTTGATTGGTTTCTGCCACTTCTATATTTAACTAGATTTTAAGAGCACTGCTGCAAGTATTGATGGCTAATCTTTAGAAACATTGTTTATAAATAAAGTTGATTTTCTTCTTTATTGCTTTGCCAATTATTTTTCCAGGCCTATTCTGTTAGTAGTTGTTCCAGTAAATTTATACTGAGCTGTTGGCAAAATAAATCACTTATTTCATATGGAGTTTTCCATATAGTGATTTTCATATAATTATGCTAAAGACCGCAAGTTGGTTGAGTTTCTGTGTAACCAATTTTTACAGCACTCAAATGATTTATATTCAATGATTTTGATTATTAATTTGATCTCCTAGGTTTGTTTTTTATAATTATTTTCCAAACATAGGAAGATAAAATTTCTGCTTCTATAGTTCTGAAAATGATATTTTTTTTCTAATTTTCCTGTCTTAGGTAATCTTGTTTTCATGGTATAACAGTAATTCTTTGAGGGTGTGATTCTTTTTCCTATTATGTTAAGACCAAATAATAAACATTTATAAAAATATCCATTTCTATGGGAATTTAAAATCGAATTTTAGACTAACTTAGATAAGTAAGTAGTAGTATATACTTCCCTGGATTGAGACAATCCCCTAGAGGAGGGCCTGTCAACCCACTCTAGCATTCTTGACTGGAGAATCCCAAGGACAGAGGAGCCAGGCAGGTTATAGTCCATAGATTTGCAGTCAGACATGATTAAAATGACTGAACACAGCACAGCACAGTATTATGTACTTACTGAATACCTACTGTCTCAGAGTACTAATACTGTTGCTGTTTAGTTGCTAAGTCACATATGACTCTTTTGTGACCCCATGGACTGTAATTGTCAGGCTCCCTTGTCCAGGGGATTCCCCAGGGAAGAATACTGGAGTGGGTTGCCATTTCCTTCTCTAAGGGATTTTCCTGACCCAGAGATTTAATCCACATCTCCTGGTGTCAAGCAGATTCTTTACCACTGAGCCAGCAAAACCCAGTAATACTGTGCAGACACACAGATATCAATATACTAATAGCCCTGATTCAGTGACAAAACATTTAAGCCGATAAACACAATGCAGTGTGATGAGTACTGTAATTGCTGTAATAGGAGCATCAGCCAAAATATTGGTCCAATGCCAGAAAGACCTCTGTGTTGAAGAATTAAAGCAATGACTCTCAATACTTAGACTCTCTCAAAATCAACCTCAGAGATGAAAAAAAAAAAAAAATGCCAGCGTCTTACTCCTAGAGATCTAGAGCTTTCTTGAATGATTCTAAAGAACAGATAGATGTGGGATAATGTTAGATTAATGAAAGAAAGCTTATTTTTGAGAGTAGGATAGTTTTCCCAGAAGAGATCCTGTCAGGCAAATAGCAGGTACAGTCACCCAAGGGTTTCTGTGCGACAGGAATCCAGGAAAGAGAAGAGCTGGTACCAGCAGATTTTGGAAGTGAGCAAGATGAAAAGCAGTCCTATATTGTCACAAGAAAAAGTTTTAAATTTTTCCAAAAAAGAGTACTTCTTAAATGGTGTTCATAGGAATTTGCACTCCTCTCCCTGCCCAGATTTCTTGAACAAATAGGTTAAGGAAATGCTGAATTAAAAGCATTGAATGTCTACTCTTCTTGGATATTAAAGATGTATACAACATCAAAATAGCCTGAGAAATCTGCAGTAATGAGACCAGTTACAGCCACAATTTCTAAAGCTTTCTTGCACAAGAAAATGTCCTTTTCCCCTAACCCAGTTTTGGATTTCAACTGATATTCCATGAAACACAATAAGGAAGGCACTATTTTAGGCAATGATGAGGGCATTAAATATGGCATCAAACCCAGGTTCAGTTCAGTTGCTCAGTTGTGTCCGACTCTGCGACCCCATGGACCACAGCATGCCAGGCCTCGCTGTCCATCACCAACTCCTGGAGTTTACTCAAACTCATGTCCATTGAGTCAGTGATGCCATCCAACCATCTCATTCTCTGTTGTCCTCCTTTTCTCCTGCCTTCAATCTTTCCCAGCATCAGGGCCTTTTCAAATGAGTCAGCTCTTCACATCAGATGGCCAAAGTATTGGAGTTTCAGCTTCAATATCAGTCCTTCCAGTGAAGGTCCTTCAAATCCAGGTACATTGTACATTTTGAAAATCAATTTTTAAATTAATTTGCTTATTTTAATTGTAGTATAATTGCTTTGCAATATTGTGGTGATTATTGCCATACATTGACATGAATCAGCTATGTGTCCCTAATGGTTGTATTAAGTTGGGAACTTGGCAAGGCTAGAGGCTGGAAACCAGATGACTGCCCAGTCCCAAAAAGGGACACTAATCATTGAGCAAGGCAATGCTAGTGGGAGGAAATCAGAAAGACTAGATTTGAGAGATATTTAAAAAAACAATATATGAAGATTTAGGGTAATAGGAATTATTTGTGTACAGGTAATAAAGTCCAGATTAATATAGGAAAAAACAGGAAACATTTATATGGCGTATTTGCAAATCAACATGAGATAATCAAAGCCATGTGAAAGATACTTTATTTAGGCATGGGGAAAAACAAATGCCTGTTAGGAGATTCCCAAGTCTCCTGACATGAAACAGTGAAAATGCAAAGTAAATATTTTAGCTTGCAACAAAATTATTACCCTTATAAAAGCATTTGATTGTAATATAATTTAGCAAGAAAAGTGCAATTTTTGACACAGTGTGTTTTATAAACATCTCAGGAACATATGTATCTTGTCAGTGGGTGGTACACCAGGATGAGATCTAGAAAAATCCTCTAGACTGTCAGCCTGAAGGAGGAAGATGTGGCAGAAATGTGATCTGAGGACTAGCATGATGATGATACGCTGGAAACCAGGAGACAGTGCTTCTGCGGCCGGTGTGGTGGAGAGCAGAGAAGCTAGTCCTTATTGGTTCTATTTTTAACACCTTCACAGAGGATGCTTACACTAAACCTGAAGTATTTGAAGGACAACAGACTCATAAATCTTTAAAAAGTTATTTTTTCCCTTTTATTTATGTTTTTTGAACATTGAATTCTCTCAGTCATGGTGCCATTCAAATGTTTCTCATCCATTTCGATGACAATTACATGTTTCTGTCACACTGATGAACTTAGTGGGGATTAGTGATTACCATTAAAAATACAGTGTTTTAGGATTTTGATAAGGAACATAATGAAGTAAAATGAACTATATAGATGCAGTGAGTATGCCTTTGAGCTATTCCATATGTATTACATACAGATTCCAAGAGTATTTATATGACACAGCTGACATAAGAAGATCAAATCAAGATTTAAAATCTCCGGATGCTGCAGAATATTTTAAAACTTAGACTAAAGCAAACTTTAGATTATATCTACCCTAAAAATTTAAGTACAGAATGTCCAACTTCAATTACATGTAAACAAAACTGAGTGAGCAGTCAAACTAATGGCATAAGCATATTGGATAGGGATGAATGTTCTCAAATTAATTTGTCTACAAGACAGAAACAGACTCACAGACACAGAGAACAGGCTGATGGTTGCCAAGAAGGAGGGGACATGTGGGAAGGATGGATTGGGAGTTGGGATTAGCAGATGCAAACTATTGAGTATGAAATGGATAAATAACAAGGTATTACTCTATAGCATAGGGAATGATATTCAACATCTTGTGATAAAGTATACTGGAAAAGAAAATGAAAACGATTAAATGTGTATGTATACCTGAATCTCTGAATGGCAGAAATTAGCACAGTATAAATCAACTATACTTCAATAAAATAAATTATGTAAAAAAAAATTCGTGCTATCTTATGAAGATGTCTGGCTGTCTAATAAAGCTGTGGCCATGTGTAGCAATGAGTGCAAAACCCCAGTGTTCTCTTCCATTTCTCTTTCTTGAATTTCTGTTGATCATGAAGAAGAGCAAACAGTTCTATTCTAAAGAATGTAGTTCCATCTGCTTCTCATTTTGACTCTCTTTATGCCTGAATGTTTTAAACTAATTTTCAGGCCTTTTGTAAAGCTGATCTAAGAGAAGTTTATAGAAGACAGCAAAAAATCCTGATCTCAACTTGTTTGTTTTGGTTAAAATATTTGATATTGCATGATCAATTTGTTTCTTTCCAACTAAAATTAATGTTGGCTTTAGAGTTTTTCACCATCATAAATACAATATAAAATAACAGCTAAGGATAAAATTTATCTAGTCTGAGGGCAATGTGTTTCTAAGTTGCATCTATCCTCATAGAGTCCTTATGAGTAATGGCATAACCCATGTTTTCCAAAAAAAAAAAAAAAAATAGATAAAGCCACTATCATCTATAAATAGATTCCATGTACCAATTACAAAGTCAGCTATTATATACACATATTCTGTTATATTTTTCTGACCATTGATTATCCAAGAATAAAGTAGTATCTATTGGTAAGAAAAGATTTAGATTAATTTAGTTTATGATGAGGAATTAGGCTGTCCCAAACCCTAAAATTGCTATTATTAATTTAATAGTTATGCTTAAGAGCTTTAGTTAAATCTGTTTGAATGAACAGTTATAATTGACTTTAACAAAATAGCATTTGTATTTCTGCCATGCACTGTTCTTGTCAGTTTCCCAGTCTATAGCATTTAAGTGTATTACTTTTATTTGAGGTTGAGGAAAATCTAAAAGATAGGTATTGGAGAGTTGGACTGTGAAGAAAGCTGAGCACCAAAGAATTGATGCTTTTGAACTGTGATGTTGGAGAATACTCTTGAGAGTCTCTTGGACTGAAAGGAGATCCAACCAGTCCATCCAAAAGGAAATAAGTCCTGGGTGTTCATTGGAAGGACTGATGTTGAAGCTGAAACTCCAATACTTTGGCCACCTGATGCGGAGAGGTGACTCATTTGAAAAGACCCTGATGCTGGGAAAGATTGAGGGCAGGAGGAGAAGGGGAGGACAGAGGATGAGATGGTTGAATGGAATCACCGATTCAATGGACATGAGTTTGGGAAACTCCAGCAGCTGATGATGGGCAGGGAGGTCTGGCATGCTGCAGTCCATGGGTCACAAAGAGACAGACATGACTGAGTGACTGAATTGAACTGAACATTGGTGGGAACTTGACCAGAGTAGGGTGAACACACTCTACCTAACAAGCAGCTAGAGAAATAACAATATGCTGTTCAAACAAGATGCCCAGGTTTGAGCATGATTGAAAGGTCATGATAGAATTGTTATTAGGGTTTAGAAGGATCCGGTTATTATACCAATAGTCCTAGCTGCCTACCAGTTTCCCACAGAGCCTTCAGCCAAGTGCAGTCTGTAGTGTGCATGAGGGAGTGTTAATATATTCTGTTGTACTTTGCAGTCTCAATGTTCATGAGATAATGACACTCAATGTGGTGTACAAAAGAGTGGCCTCCTGTACAGATGTCTACATCCTAATTCAAAGAGCACAGAAGGAATGATGCTGAAGCTGAAACTCCAGTATTTTGGCCACCTCATGCGAAGAGTTGACTCATTGGAAAAGACTGTGATGCTGGGAGGGATTGGGGGCAGGAGGAGAAGGGGACGACCGAGGATGAGATGGCTGGATGGCATCACGGACTCGATGGACGTGAGTCTGAGTCAACTCCGGGAGATGGTGATGAACAGGGAGGCCTGGTGTGCTGCGATTCATGGGGTCGCAAAGAGTCGGACATGACTTAGCGACTGAACTGAACTGACTAGATGGACCTTAGTCAGCAAAGTAATATCTCTGCTTTACTATCTAGGTTGGTCATAACTTTCCTTCCAAGGAGTAAGCGTCTTTTAATTTCATGGCTGCAGTCACCATCTGCAGTGATTTTGGAGCCTCGAAAAATAAAGTCTGACACTGTTTCCACTGTTTTCCCATCTATTTCCCATGAAGAGATGGGACCAGATGCCATGATCTTCGTTTTCTGAATGTTGAGCTTTAAGCCAACTTTTTCGCTCTCCTCTTTCACTAGCATCAAGAGGCTTTTTAGCTCCTCTTCACTTTCTGCCATGAGGGTGGTGTCATCTGCATATCTGAAGTTATTGATATTTCTCCTGGCAATCTTGATTCCAGCTTGTGTTTCTTCCAGCCCAGCGTTTCTCATGATGTACTCTGCGTATAAGTTAAAGAAGCAGGGTGACAATATACAGCCTTGACATACTCCTTTTTCTATTTGGAACCAGTCTGTTGTTCCATGTCCAGTTCTAACTGTTGCTTCCTGACCTGCATACAGATTTCTCAAGAGGTACCAATCACCTAATCTGTATTTTATAACCCAAAAGTAAGTGATTTGGTGTACTGGAAAACATCAGAGTGCAAAAGGTGTGCATTTATTATCTCATTCAAATAATACAGCAACGCTTTGAACTAGGTGTTATTAATACCATTGCCTCCATTTCACAAAAAAGAACACTCTTGGGTAATTTATTTCCCCAAGGTCAGATGTCTAGTAAGTGGTAGATCTAAGATTTGGACCCAGATTGTCCAAGGAATTTAACCACTTGCAAAAATAATGTATGCAAAGAAAATTTTAATTAATTGATCTCAAATTTTGTGAATACTGGGTAACACTTTAAAACTGAAATAACATTTGGTGTTTTACTCTATAGAATTTTGGCCTAATTTATTTACCAAAACTGTCCAGTGATGTCTTGTTTACTTTTCTCTCCTTCATGGATTTTGTTACATTGATTCCTTGTAAACTGTTACTCAGATTGTTTATTTTTTATGTGTGGAATGAACAGGGGGGAGTCTTAAAGATAATGATTAAACACACAGTCTGGATGTCATATGAAGACCTTACCAAAAACAATGTTGGTTTTGAGAGTAGAGTGATTAGTAAGAAGAGAATGAACAGGTTTTCAGAGTCCCAGCCAGTTCCATCATTGTGTGGTAGTAATTATCATGAAAAATGACCTGACTTCTTGAGTTATTCACAATGATGGGGTAAAATTTCCTCCTCTAGAACTTTCTTCCAGCTCTTCAGATATGTGAGGCTGACAGAAACGAAGCTGGCAAATTAATGCACAGAGCATCATCTCACATATGTAGCTGTGCCCAGATTATGCATATGCATACCGTTTGCTCATTAGCATTTACTGAAATGAAAAGAGCATAAAATAATAGAGGCACATTGGCAATCTGTAGAGAAATAGAAATAATGAGGACCTCATCGCTTTTAAATTCCTCTAGAAATATTTTTAGAAGGCAATTTCTGTTGATCTTTATTTTCACTGGTGTATGTTAAATAGCTCTCTTGGATTTGTTTTTGTTTGGTGATAGACATGACATGCATTTTCCTAAAGCCTAGGAAATTAGATGCAGGCCCCACGTGCTTTCCTCATTCTGAGACTCATGTTATAAGCACTTGATTTATTGATCTTTTAAAACTCCAGAACACCCACAGATCTGCCAACTGACTTTTATTTATTATCAGTTTTCTCTAGTGTAGAATGAAGTAACTCCATCCGCTATTCCTCACCATTACCATATTCACGATCATCTACCTATATTCTTTTTCATTATGTGAAGTATTAATGTTCCCTTCAAATCCCTCTCTGCCCACTGCTTCTCTTCATTTTATTTCCCGATCTTTGCCTTTCATTTCCTATGCTAAATTTGTACTTACCTGGTGATTGCTTTCAAACCCTTTTGTATTAACTTTAGATTTTGAACTTTGTCATAAATGCTTTATAGACCATTTTCATTACAAAAAAAAAAAATGCATACTTGGGCTCCAAAACCCATTTGATATAGGACCCAACCATTTGATTTCAAAGTAGATATGTATAATAAAGGATACATTTTAAATATACAGAATTCCACACCAAATACCTCAATTTTCTAGGATCAATTTTTTTTCATTATTCATTAGGCCCTGACAGCTGAGTAAATTCTAACCGAATTCATCAAAGGAATATTCTTGAATGACAAATGCAAAGTGCATCCTTTGCAAGAAAGACCTTGTACCCCATTATGTATTTATGCAACCCATGAATAACCAAAATCATGTTCATCTAAAAGCCTTGTTAATCTGCAATGAATTATTTAAATATAACCACCAGCCATTTTGTAGATCTGAGGTGCCACATTGATTTCATAAATGAATGTGTAAAAGGATTGATAGAGCTAGGGAAAATTTTTTTAAATACAGACATATAGGAAAAAATACATTTCTAAAGCTGTTTTCAAAACACACAATTAATATTTCTCTGGACATCCTCAAATTATGGTCCCACTATTTCTCCTACCCAGTTAAGTATAACCTCTGCTCATTATAAAGTTAATCACAGTGTTGTTCAGTTCAGTTCAGTCTCTCAGTCGTGACCGACTCTTTGCGACCCCATGAATCGCAGCACGTCAGGGCTCCCTGTCCATCACCATCTCCCGGAGTTCACTCAGACTCACATCCATCGAGTCAGTGATGCCATCCAGCCACCTCATCCTCTGTCGTCTCCTTCTCCTCCTGCCCTCAGTCCCTCCCAGCATCAGAGTCTTTTCCAATGAGTCAACTCTCTGTTGTAGTATATTGTTTTTCTTCAATTCTGACACCAAAATTGCCCTTAAAAGTCCCTGTATTTTGAAGTGACTGAATTTATTTTTCAATAATCTGATGAATCAAATAATTCAAATTATAATCATAGAAATTTTCTTTAGGAAAACATTTTGCTGCAAGCCACAGAAAAACCCACTTTAGTAGCTTAAAAACTTACTTTGGTGTAGCCATTAGTTGGTGATTCAGGAGTGACATAGCAGTTCAGTAGTATCGACAGGGATACAGGCTCTTCTGTTTTTCCACCTTTGATCTGTGGGCCTTCATCTTCATGTTGTTTTACCACGTGGTCACAGATGGCTGCAATACTGCTTGGCTTCACATCTTTGTTCAGACAGGAAGGAAGAGTGCAAAGAAACATAGGTTTCTTTTTTTTTTTTTTCCTTTCACCCCACATTTTGCCTTTATTTCAAGGAAGAAAATCCTACCAGGAATTTTGACCTTGTTAGCAAAAATTATATAACATGGCCATTTCAAAACTCCAAAACAGAATATTTTGGCTTGCTTTTCTGTATATTGTGCAAACATAGGTGAATAGGAGTATGAATGACTTTGGGGCAAATGGTTTTATTTTTAGTTTGTTAGTATTTCCAAATATAAAAAGAAACCATGCGACTTACTCAAGACATTATTAGGAATAACTAAAGGGGTTTTTTAAAAAATAGCAATTTAAGATAAGATAAACAGGGTAAGATTGGTGGCACATGGTTAGTTCTGAAGCTAGATTGAGTTGACTCTATTAGGAAAAGCAAGGAATATCATGCTGAGAAGATAAAACTTGATCCTATGGACCCCTGTTCTCTACTGGACTACAGATTAGAATCACTTGAGGGACTTGTCAAAAATATTAATGGCCAGTTAAATCAGAATTTCTCGAGGTAGGATTAAATATCTGTTGCTAAATTTTCCTTCAGGTGATTCTAAAGTGCAGTGAGGGTTCATAGAAGTGCATCTGAACTTTATGGGAGGGCATTGGAGATTTTAGAGCAATGCATTAAAATAACATGCCATTCATGGATTTATTCACAACATAAATATGGAAGAAAATTACCTTGTCAAATAAATAACTTTTATAGAAGACTCGTGTAAATATATCCTTAATGTTTGGAACTTGAACCCATGAAAATCTGGAACTTGAACATCCCTAGAGAAATTATTTGCAAAAGTGTAACAGTATATTGTTATTTGTCGCCTTACCATCATTAACCTTGAAGACCTTAAAACTCCAAGATATGTACATGCCAGTTTTGTAATACATATGTTAAAGAATTTCTATTTAAAACCTGATTTGTTTTAAAACACTTTGTTTTGATTCGTGTAATACAGTTGCATGAAATACAATTGCAAGCTTGATAAATTATTAAACTTGCTGTCCATAGAGTATTTTTGAATTGGCCAGGAGAAACTAACTTTTGTAACAAACAATCCCAAATCTCAGGGGCTTAGGAAATTATTTCTTTAAAACAAGGGAAAAGAAGGCGCACAGAAAAGAAGTGAGAAGTTTTAGGGAGTAGGTCTGGACTTGACCCACTATCCAGAGCTCAGTTACATGACTGAGTGAAGAAATACAGTCATCTGTGCCCAGAAAGAAATGTAAGCAAATTTTGGTAAACACATGCTATCATTTCTACCACAGCTACTTAAACAACTGGAGCTGAAATTTTAAACAAACTGGGAAAAGCCATGTAACTTTTCCCTAGAAAAAATGCACACGATCATATCTTTTATGTATAAAGATTTTATGGATTTAGCTTTAAAAATTCTGATCCAGAGAGGGTTGACTATCTGGATTTGTTACTAGCAGTTTTCATAATGTTAACAGAAAGTAAATTATTATTTGACAGTTTCAGTAATTATAAAATTATTCTTTAGTCTACCTATTACTTCAACCATCCATCCTTTTTCATCTTGAAGTATGTTAGTTGCTCAGTTGTGTCCAACTCTTTGAGACCCCATGGACTGTAGGTAGCCCACCAGGCTCCTCTGTCCTTAGAATTCTCCAGGCAAGAATACTGGAGTAGGTTGCCATTTCCTTCGCCAGTGGATCTTCCCAATCCATTGATGGAACCATATTCTCCCGCATTGCAGGCAGATTCTTTACTGTCTGAGCCACCATGGAAGCCCGTCTCTTCTTAAAAGAGATACATAATAATCATTCTTTCATATGTCCACACTTCAATTATTTGAAGAATGTTTTATGACTCCATATGTCAGAGAGAACACAACTACCTAAGGACTAGCTTTGGTCTGCAGACCGCTGTTATTTAGGCTGAACAGTCAAGTTGTTATTGTTTAATTTTGAGCTTGCATGCTTTCAGACTAAGCATCTCCGTCCCAGTTTCTGCCGTACTGTAGCTTTTTCATTTGATTACCTGTCTGGCATCCAAAGGCATTTTAGTTTGCAACCCACTGCTGAAGTCATGTATTTTCTAGGAAAATTAGGTGTGGTAAATAAGTTTTGGAGAAGGCAGTGGCACCTCACTCCAGTACTCTTACCTGGAAAATCCCATGGACGGAGTAGCCTGGAAGGCTGCAGTCCATGGGGTCGCTGAGAGTCGGACACGACTGAGCGACTTCCCTTTCACTTTTCACTTTCCTGCATTGGAGAAGGAAATGGCAACCCACTCCAGTGTTCTTGCCCGGAGAATCCCAGGGACGGGGGAGCCTGGTGGGCTGCCGTCCATGGGGTCACACAGAGTCGGACACAACTGAAGTGACTTAGCAGTAGCAAATAAGTTTTATCTTGTAAACCAGCTTGGATTCTGTTTGAGACTTTATGCCTAGGGAGCTGCCTTATGAAAAGGGGTTCTTTCCATTATGAGCCCTCCAGTACAGCAGGAAAAAACCCTGTGATTGAACATTAATGTCTACCATGAATGCAAAGGAGGGGAAGAGTTGCATGTGTAAACCATCGTTTATAATACCTGTGCTTCTCATTTCTAGTCCCTTCAACAATTTCATTCCTAGACCTGCCTTTTCTCTACTTCCCCAGGGTATCATTGAACCTTTACAAATATTGTTCCAAGGATGTGGAGTCTTTATGAAGTATAAGCATCTCATGCAAAAATATGGAACTATGACTTTTAGAAATTGTTACTCTAATTCAACCTCAGTTGGAATCCATGTGATACACTTAATTATCAAATGTTGTTCTACAACATCCCTAGAGATTCTTTACATAAATCATAGCATCTGCATTTCCTCCATTCCATTGTTTTGTATGATTTAAAAATATATTGTTTATTTATTATTATTTTATATTTATATTATTGATATATATTATATATAATCACCAAATTTTATACTTATCCATATTAAATCTCCTCCTGTTTACCCAAGCCCCCATCACCACCCCATTAATAACTCATTGAATCCTCTTATGTTCATCTAAGTTATTTTCTATCTTTCCTACTCTTGCATCATCTGTCAATATGATTATCAGTCATTATTATTTAAGGATTTTCAGCTGCAAACAGAAGTCTATAATCCATTTTTAGTTTTTTTTTAATATGGTGTGAGGAAATGTTCTATCTTATTCTTTTACACGTAGCTGTCTAGTTTTACCAGCACCACTTGTTGAAGAGACTCTCTTATTCATCATATAAGATGAATATATGCCTCCATTGACACAGATTAATTTACCATAGGTGCATGGTTTTTTTTCCCCTAGACTCTGTGTGATATTCTTTGATCTTTGTGTCTGTTTTTATGCCTGTATCACACTGTTTTGATTACTGTACCTTTGTGGTATGGTTGGAATGGGCGATACCTCTACCTTAGTTCTTTTTCTTCAAGATAACATTGGCAATTCAGAGCCTTCTGTGGTTCCATATAAATTTGAGGATTGCTTCTTGTAGTTCTGTGCAAAATGTCATGAGTATTTTGATAGAGATTTCATTAAATCTATAGATTCTTTGGGGTGCTGTGGTCATTTTAATAACAGTAATTATTTCAAATCAAGAACATGGGATATTTTTCCATTTCTTTGTGTCATCTTTAATTTCCTTCATCAGTGTTTTTAATTTACAGGCTATAAGTCTTTCACCTCCTTGGTTAAGTTTATTCCTAGGTATTTTATTATTTCTGATGGGATTTTTAATGGGACTAATTTTTGTACTTTATCTTTCTGATAGTGCATTTTTATTAGAAAAGCTACAAATTAAAGATCTAAATATAAGACCTGAAACCACAAAACTCCTAGAAGAGAACATAGGCAGAACACTCTTTGACATAAATCACATTATATTTTGGATCTATTTAGACAGTGGAATTTTATTCAGCCATTAAAAATAATGAGATTCTGCCATTTGAAGAAATACAGATAGACCTAGAGACTATTATGCTTATGAAGTAAGTCAGACTGAGAAAGAAAAATTCTGGGGCATCTAAAAAATATAACAAATGATTTTATATAGCAAAATGGAAACAGACTCACAGATATAGAAAGTAAATGAACAGTTACCAATGAACAGAGGAAAAGGAGGAAGGACAAGATAGAGGTATGGAATTAAGAGATGCAAAGGCGTATGAAAAGGGCAACAAGAATGTATTGTACAGCATAGAAAGCTATAGCCATTATTTGGTTATTTGTTTTAATGGAATCTGTAAAAGTACTGGATCACTGTTATACACTTGAAATTAATATAATACTGTAAATAAATTATACATCAATTAAAAACCCAAATCTAAGTCAGACTTGTTTAATTAACACAGGAGACTTTGGCTCATATAACAAAAGAGCAGGGGTAAGCCAGGCTCTGGAGCTGGATATTTCAGTCATGTTATGTTATCAAGGACTCGTGGCCTTTCCATGCTTCGCTCAACAGTAGTGTCATCTTCATCCCAAGGCTTAATGTCCCTCCTTGTAATCATAGGATGCCTGCCAGAGCATTCTAGGCTTCATGCTATCACAGTCACATATCAGACAGGATACATCTTCTTTTCCACTGGCGGTCTCCCAGAAGCCCCCCAGAAAATGTCCTACTGGACCACACCAGCCCACCTTCTTCTCACATCAGAAACCACTGTAACTGAGTGTCTTAAGCCAGGATTTTGAACTAATCATTGGCAAAGAATATGGCAAGGATTGATTTAACCAATCAAGTCCAACTCCTCAAAATGTGGTCAGAGTATAAGTCCCTCAGTTCAGTTCAGTTCAGTCTCTCAGTCGTGTCCGACTCTTTGCGACCCCATGAATCGCAGCACGCCAGGCCTTCCTGTCCATCAACAACTCCCGGAGTTCACTCAGGCTCATCCATCGAGTCAGTGATGCCATCCAGCCATCTCATCCTCGGTCGTCCCCTTCTCCTCCTGCCCCCAATCCCTCCCAGCATCAGAGTCTTTTCCAATGAGTCAACTCTTCACATGAGGTAGCCAAAGTACTGGAGTTTCAGCTTCAACATCATTCCCTCCAAAGAAATCCCAGAGCTGATCTCCTTCACAATGGACTGGTTGGATCTCCTTGCAGTCCCTAAGCCTTTCACAAAGTTGTTGGTATACAATGAATATTAGGGAGACAACACCATTGACCATTATACTGGCCTCTTTAATCCTTATGCGAGTCACTGATGAGACAAAAGACATTTGTGTATGTTTTTCCTTCTCCCTGAAACATCTTTCCCTGAGGATGTTCTCCCACACTCACCTTGCATTTTACCGGGTTCAGTTTTAGTTACCTTTCAGCTCTCATTCAAGATGGCATTTCCCCCATAATGCTTTCCCTAAGATTCTGTTACACTCTCTTTTAGGCACACCTTTATCACCGTATAGAACCCTAATCCTGCTATAGTATTTGTAATATGTACAGGATATATCACTCCCTACTGTTAGTGCTCTCATCTTCCTTGGGTTTCCCGCAAAATTGCAAGTATCTTGAATGCCCAACCATGTCTGGCATCGTGACATCTACATAGTGACATCCCAATATGTAGCCCAAACACCTGCCACAGAGAACAGCATCAATAAATAATACTGAATGAAAACATGTTGAATGAGAATTGCTTTTGAATTTTGTCCCCACCCCCCACCACTAGAATTCCTCTACAATGACTTTAATTCATCAATCAACTTTAAACATAATCGTTCAAACAGACGTCAGGCTACTTAACTGTCCTATCACCTAATCCAAATTTTTGCAAAAAGGTATCCTAGAAGCCTCAGGCTGAATGGCCACTGAAATAGTTTCTTATTTCCCAAATCTCAAATTTAGCAAATATCAGAAAATGAGATTCATTTCTGGGACTGGTTCTCTGTAAATTGATACTGGTTTTCTAAAATTACTGATGTGTTTCTTTTCTTCTCTTCTTATAGGTCTGCAGTGTATCTGTTCATTAATAAAATAAATAGGAGGATTGAATGTGGTATCATGAATCTAAGTCAAATATTCTTAGCCTTTGGAGGAGTAGAAGGTCAGATTAGCTCAGATAAATAGTAGAAGCAACATTTTGTCATGTTGCTAACTGTGTCTGGATCATGGTTTGTCCTTTTCATTAGTGTTCCTTTCCAGGTATTGATTATCACTCCCACTCCCCTCAGATTTTTTACATTCCAACTTTGGTTACACTGGGGGAAATTCAAAAGCATATGAGTAATGTATGTTTTTCTTTTGTTATAAAAGTCTTCTTGAATTTTTCTCAGAAAGACTAATTTCTTATGGTATAAATTGAAATTACATATTTCTACAAGACAATGCAAAGGAAAGCAAAGAAACCAGGAAAAGCAATGTTTTACACGAAGCCAATAAAAAGGAGACAGATTAGCTCTAAATCAACTTGCAGTGTGTCAGAGAAGTAAATTTAACTGCTCAGACTCACAGAGGGAGAATTCATCTTTGTCTCTGTGGTTTAAGGAAGATTTTGACAAGAAATTTAATAACATGAAAGAATAAGGGTGATACTACACAGTGGTTTATTTCATGAAACAAAAGAATGAGAAAGTCACTAGATATTAAGTCATTGTTCTCAATCCATTGTTTCTAATTCATTGCATCTATTCATAAAAACAATCTTCACTAAGTCTCCATGACTTTGGCATTTGGAACAAAAATAGAAGGAGAGAAAGAGTTCCCCCAGAGCTCTGCACTGAACATTTGAGGTCATAAATGTGAAAGCAGGACATTAAAAATGCTACGCCATAAGCACAAAGCATTCCTATAAGTTGAAATGAAAATAAATTAATTCCAGATTTTCTTATTGTAATATTGTAAAATTTTTGATAGGCTTGTCAAATATGTACCTTTCCTCAGGTACTCCTGTTATAAGGTCTTACAACATACACCTGCCATTTTGCCAGTCCTGTAGTCTGCACTGGAACAAACACAGGGAGGAGATGGCCATCTATAAGCCAAGAGAGAGGACAGTAACACATCCTTCTCTCACAGCCTTCAAAAGGATCAAACTCTGTCAGTACCTCAATCTTGGGAAGATCCCCCAGAGAAGGAAATGGCAACCCACTCCAGTATTCTTGCCTGGGAAATCCCACAGACAAGTGGAGTCTGGCGGGCTACAGTCCATGGGGTCATAAAGAGCCGGACATGACTTAGTGACTAAACAACAGTGATAGACTCCAGAACTGTGAGGTTTTAAATTTCTGCTGTTTAAGCCATGAAATTAAAAGATGCTTACTCCTTGGAAGGAAAGTTATGACCAACCTAGATAGCATATTCAAAAGCAGAGACATTACTTTGCCAAAAATGATCCATCTAGTCAAGGCTATGGTTTTTCCAGTAGTCATGTATGGATGTGAGAGTTGGACTGTGAAGAAGGCTGAGCACTGAAAAATTGATGCTTTTGAACTGTGGTGTTGGAGAAGACTCTTGAGAGTCCCTTGGACTGCAAGGAGATCCAACCAGTCCATCCTAAAGGAGATCAGTCCTGGATGTTCTTTGGAAGGAATGATACTAAAGCTGAAACTCCAGTACTTTGGCCACCTCATGCAAAGAGATGACTCATTGGCAGACTCTGATGCTGGGAGGGATGGGGGTAGGAGGAGAAGGGAATGACAGAGGATGAGATGGCTGGATGGCATCACCGACGCAATGGACGTGAGTTTGAGTGAACTCCAGGAGTTGGTGATGGACAGGGAGGCCTGGTGTGCTGCAATTCATGGGATCACAAAGAGTCGGACACGACTGAGCAACTGAACTGAACTGAACTGATGCCACTCACTCCGTGGTACACTGTTACAGAAGCCCTAGCAGACTCATCTAGCAGGTCAGGAAAATTGGTTTATTTCCCACGTGTTCACCTTTGGTCTTCCTCTTACTAAATCACTCCCCTTCATTGTAATCCCAACATTTTCTTTTTGCCATGAGGGTGGGCATCCTCTAGGAAATGATCAGAGTTACCAAAACCTTCCTCTAGTCCACTCGGAATCATGGCCAGTCAATGCACTATGATGATCACTTTTTGTGGCCAGGCGAAGCCTCTTTACCCAATAAAATGGATTTAATCCAGGCAAGAAGGACAACTAATTAAATGAATTTCATTGGTCATTGTGGCTGCTGCTGCTGCTGCTGCTAAGTCACTTCAGTCGTGTCTGACTCTGTGCGACCCCATAGACGGCAGCCCACCAGGCTCCGCCGTCCCTGGGATTCTCCAGGCAAGAACACTGGAGTGGGTTGCCATTTCCTTCTCCAGTGCAGGAAAGTGAAAAGTGAAAGTGAAGTTGCTCAGTCATGTCCGACTCTTAGCGACCCAATGGACTGTAGCCCACCAGGCTCCTCCGTCCATGGGATTTTCCAGGCAAGAGTACTGGAGTGGGGTGCCATTGCCTTCTCCGGTCCTTGTGGTGGCTGCTGCTGCTGCTGCTGCTGCTGCTAAGTCGCTTCAGTCGTGTCCGATTCTGTGCGACCCCGTAGACGGCAGCCCACCAGGCTCCCCAGTCCCTGGGATTCTCCAGGCAAGAACACTGGAGTGGGTTGCCATTTCCTCCTCCAATGCATGAGAGTGAAAAGTGAAAGTGATAAGCAAAAGTTTTGACATAATTTTTCATGATGTAATTAATTTATAGTAGTATAGTGTCTAAGTCTTTTAAAGAATGTGAAAGAATTAAAATTAAGAATTGAAGAATAGTTTGCGTTCTCCTGGATTTGGCTGGGTTGATTTAGGTAGAAACCAGGTAGTAAACCAGTTCCCTTCTTAGTATAGGAGAAAAACTGTATCTCCAGGGGCCTACCCTGGACCAACACAGATGAACCAACACTGCAGATTCTGATCCTGTATTAAAATTCCATTTTGTGTACACCAAATGGGCTAAGGATTCTTTAGCCCTGAATTCGTGATTTTTCAGCTGTTCAGATTTGACACATATGTGCAGGTACCTACCGCCCCAGCAAAGAAGCAATGTCCTA
Source organism: Cephalophus harveyi (assembly GCA_006410635.1). Lineage (NCBI taxonomy): Eukaryota > Metazoa > Chordata > Mammalia > Artiodactyla > Bovidae > Cephalophus > Cephalophus harveyi. Next base: position 292,076 of record SJYT01026163.1, read on the forward strand.
GTAGAAATTAACTAAAAGGTGTCTGTTTCCATTATTATTTATATTTGCTTCTTTGGCTGAATGCATTTCATTTTCCCTCAGCTATTACTTCTTTCAATATTTCTTGACTGAGTTCAGTTTGATTTCTGACACTTTGGCAGCATTAGTTCAAGAGATGAATGCAACTAATTTGGTAGATAAAATTTTAATCTTTCCTGTCTTGATTGTCAATTTTTAAAAGGTAATCTAAGATGATGTCTTTATCCCATAATTTATTTTGTCTAGATTTGACTAAAGCCAGGTTTGAGCAGTTGATTATATTCTCTCATCTGATCTACTGCAGGCTCAGACCAATGACATAGGCTTTAAATGTGGGAAAAGAATATACTTCTAAAATTTTTGTGATATGACATTAGCTATCAATTTGCCAGTCCAGCAGAGTGTTTATGAAGTTGCTAATGAGTGAACTTAGCTTTCTTCTTTGAGGTTTGCCTTATTTTGTTCTCCTTGGTCCAGCAGAAAACTCTGTGGCCATGATTTTTGAAGCACTGGGAAAGATAATTTTTCAGAGTGAACTCTTTTGACTCCAAACAAAATTCCATTCTATAAAGTAAGCTCGATATCAGCGTAAGCAGGTGCCAGCCACTAGAATTTGGCTCTAATAAATGTGTTTATTAAATTGTAGGTTTGGTGGAGAAGCCATTAAAAAATAATCTAACTTACTTGTCTATCACTTTTAAGAAATTATATAAGTACACACATACTCCACTCCTTTGGAGCTCACTAATGCTTAAATTGTTTATTCTCTTCATCTTGAAAGATTCTGTTTACACAAATGAGTTTAAATATTTTTGCTTCAACCCTGGGCTTTTTTAATTTAAATCAGTAATGAACTTACTCATCCTTATGTGTTACCAAAAGGAAAATCTCCCCGCGTCCGTGGACATGACCTCCGCACACTAGTCCGGGGCAGAACTGCCTAGACTTTCTCAGCTTTAACCTTTAATGTGGCACAGGCACCCTGAGCCCTGCATGCATGATGAATGGGATCTCTGGCCCCGTCTGGAAACGAGTTTGTGTCGGCAGGAAGATTTAGTATCCCGTGTGCACTCTCAAGATAAAAAATCATCTGGGCCTGTGGGAGCAATTTGTCTAAGAAGAGTAATTTTAGAAATTCTTGCAATGACTTTAGAGGGGCTGAATTCATAGTGGTTTCCCCTTGATTTTATTTCCAACACCTGTTCTTCATGAACAAGCATAATTTGAAGCTGAGGTAATGGGAACCCACGGATGCACAGAATACACAGAGCTGACACACTTGTCCTTTCCACGGCTCCTCTCCCCAGACTGCGTGTGAGCCCGGGTGTGTATTAGGAACAGTCGCTAACTCTGTATTTTCAAAACCGCAGTCGCTATTATGAAGTGCTCTCAGTGTGATAAGTCTAACTGATAAATTACTAAAACAAAAATAGGAAATTGATAGTTGCAGTAACTTTCTTTAGTGCACAGCTTGTGCCCGCATCTTGTTCCCACATCTGTGCGTCAGCAGTCTGCCCCCCACCCCTACCCTGCAGCCACTTCTTGGAAGTAAATCTCTTTGCCAAAAATCTGTTTGTTTGTTCTGCTCAACAAATGGCACGTGTTCTTATTAATGAGCTCTCTTCCAGTTTTTATAGGAAGATTTTCAGACATGTCTTCCTTTTACATAGCCTTTTGACCAGTCTTAACTGCCTGACTGTACGTTTTCTCCAGATGAGCGGTGTTGTGGGGAAAGTCTGTCTCTGGTCTCCTTGGCATTTTTCTCAATAGCAAACACGGTGAACATCTAGTCTGTTCAGTTTGTCCTGGCCAGTCCTAGGCCAAGTGGAAGAGTGTTTGAGAATGCAAAATCTGCAGTCATGCAGATCCGATTTATGTCTGTTGCGTGTATGGTCTCAGGACCACTCCATCTCTCTTGGGGCTCAGGGTTCCCATCGCCAACAGAGCAATGGCAACACTTGGTAAATACAGAATGTGGGAGAATATTCATTTAGCCTGAGTCTAGGCCACTATAACAAAGACATCTGACACTAACCCAGTGGCTTAAGTATAGTAGAAGTTTCTATCTTCCACACATCTGAGTCTAAAAGGAACATTCCAGATTGGTGGGTAACACCACCAATATACAACAAATATACAACCCTAGTTGGCCTTAGAAAGCATCACTACAAACAAAGCTAGTGGAGGTGATGGAATCCCAGTTGAGCTGTTTCAAATCCTGAAAGATGATGCTGTGAAAGTGCTGCACTCAATCTGCCAGCAAATTTGGAAAACTCGGCAGTGGCCACAGGACTGGAAAAGGTCAGTTTTCATTCCAATTCCAAAGAAAGGCAATGCAAAAGAATGCTCCAACTACCGCACAATTGCACTCATCTCACATGCTAGTAAAGTAATGCTCAAAATCCTCCAAGCCAGGCTTCAGCAATACGTGAACCGTGAACTCCCTGATGTTCAAGCTGGCTTTAGAAAAGGCAGAGGAACCAGAGATCAAATTGCCAACATCCGCTGGATCATGGAAAAAGCAAGAGAGTTCCAGAAAAACATCTACTTCTGCTTTATTGACTATGCCAAAGCCTTTGACTGTGTGGATCACAATAAACTGTGGAAAATTCTGAAAGAGATGGGAATACCAGACCACCTAACCTGCCTCTTGAGAAATCTGTATGCAGGTCAGGAAGCAACAGTTAGAACTGGACATGGAACAACAGACTGGTTCCAAATAGGAAAAGGAGTACGTCAAGGCTGTATATTGTCACCCTGCTT
>SJYT01026163.1:295428-372646 GCA_006410635.1 Cephalophus harveyi
GATGAGATGGCTGGATGGCATCACTGACTCGATGGATGTGTGTCTGAGTGATCTCCGGCAGATGGTGATGAACAGGGAGGCCTGGCGTGCTGCAATTCATGGGGTCGCAAAGAGTCGGACACGACTGAGCGACTGAACTGAAACAACAAAATCACTCAGAGCTCTTTTTTAAAATTTTTATTGGAATATAGCTGATTTACAATGTTATGTTAGTTTCAGATGTGCAGTAAAGTGAGTCTTTCATATGTATACGTATGTCTACTCTTTTTTAGATGTTTTCCCCATATAGGCTATTACAAAGTATTGTGTAGAGTTCCCTGTGCTATATAGTATGTCCTTATTAGATATCTATTTTATATGTAGTTTTATATATAGCAATGGGTATATGTCAATCCCAATCTTCCAATTTATGCCTTCCCCCTCTATCTCCTGGTAACCATAAGTTTGTCTTCTACATCTGTAATTCTATTTTTGTTTTGTAGATAAGTTCATTTGTACCTTTTCTTTTAGACTCCACGTGTAAACAGTCTGTTATTTGTCTTTCTCTGTCTGACTTACTTCACTTCGTATGATAATTTCTAGGTCCATTCATGTTGCTACAAATGACATTATTTTGTTCTTACATCTGAGTAATATTCTGTTCTATATATGTGCAACATCATCTTTATTCATTCCTCTGTTGATGGACATTTAGATTGCTTCCATGTCCTGGCTATTGTAAATAGTGCTGCAGTGAACATTAGGACGCATGTCTTTTCAAAGTATGTATTTCTCCTGATGTATGTATGCTAAGGGGTGGGATTGTTGCATCATATGGTAGCTCTGTTTCCAGTGTTTTAAGGAATGTCCATACTGTTCTCTATAATGGCTGTACCAGTTTACATTCCCACCAATAGTGTAGGAGGGTCTGCTTTCCTCCATACCCTCTCCAGCTAATATTTATTGTTTGTAGATTTGTTGATGATTGCCATTCTGATCATGTGAGGTGATACCTCATTGTAGTTTTGACTCACATTTCTCTAATAATAGTGATGCTGAGCATCTTTTCACATGTTTCTTAACCATCTGTATGGCTTCTTTGAAAAATGTATATCTAGGTCTTCCACCCACTTTTAATTAGGATGTTTGATTTTCTTAATATTGAGCTGCATGTGCCACCCATATATTTTGGAGATTAAACCCTTGTCAGTTGCTTCATTTGCAAATATTTTATCCCATCCGGAGAGCTGTTTTTTTCATTTTGTTTATGGTTTCCTTGGTCTTCATTGGGCTTCCCTTGTAGTTCAGTTGGTAAAGAATCTGCCTGCAATGCAAGAGAACCCAGTTCAATTCCTGGGTCAGGAAGATCCCCTGGAGAAGGGATAGGCTACCCACCCCAGTATTGTTGCATTTCCCTTGTGGCTCAGCTGGTAAAGAGTCTGCCCACAATGCGGGAGACCTGGGTTGGATCCCTGGGTTGGGAAGATCCCCTGGAGAAGGGAAAGGCTGTCCCCTCCAGTTTCTGGCCTAGAGAATTCCATGGACTGTATTCCTGTTGCTCTGCTACTCCCTAGAGCTTTGTTTTAATCACTAGAGTCCAGGCTGGGTTTCAATGGGTCTAGCTTACTGAAAGGAATACAGAGCATCAAGGAAACTTGACTGAGGCCTTACAGCACATTGCTTCTACTCACATTCTACTAGAGTAGATACAATCACATGACCACAATCAACTGCAAGGAAAGTTGAAAAACGTAGTCTTACATGGGCCCAGGAATATGGATGACATGGTAAGATGGAGAATTAGAACATTCCACCACAACTGTAATAGACGCTATCTCAAAAATCCTCAGAAGATTAAATTAAATCACACATATTTGTGCCTGGCAAATACATGTAAGTCCATAGTTTTATAATAGCAGTATCTGATAAAAATCAAATGCCAGGATGAAGACAGACTACCAGCTGACTTGATTTCACTTAATCCCAGAGCTAATAAGACCCATCTCTAACAGGAAACTAGTCTGTGTCCCAATGTCCACTGGTCTGGATCCTTGGGAGGAAGCTGTCTGCTTGGTTTTCCAATATGGTTTGGAATCCTACTTCCAGTATGGCTTGGAATCTATTTCATTTCTCTGCTAGGTTAATAAGACACTTCCCTCTCTCTGTAGTCCTTGATAGTTTTCTTCAGGATATGGACCCTCCTCTCTCAACCCTGAGCATCTAATCAGGCTCCCACCTCCCTGTGGACCACCAAGTATGGATTAGGATGGAAACTAGCAGAGTACCTTCTTTGCTCTCTTGTCCTGTCACCTCATATAGTTCATCTTACTGCAGTTGTTTGCTTACCTGTCTCCCTTCTGCCCCAAACTATGAATCTTCCAAGAACTTTGAAACTAGATATGTCTTATTTATCATTATATCCTCAATTGACTTAAAGTACCTAGCATATAGTAAGCACTCAATAATTATCTGAAAGAATGAATGAATAAAGAAAAAATAACTGAAAAATGTCCCTAGAAAGTCAATATATCAGTTAGTTTTCTTGGACATAAGTAACTGAAGCTGACAGTGGACAGATTGAAATAGGGGGAAAAAAATGATTTTAAAAGGTTAATATATGGGAAGTCCCAGGATTATTGAGCACATATAAGAAGTGGGCCTGAGGCCAAGTGACCAGGGCCACACTGGAAATGGGTTAGAGATGAGAAATGGTACCACCACTGACTATGACACTACATTTGCATTGCTGCCACTTCTGTGCTCAGAATTTGATCTTGAAATAACCATCAGACAATGCATGGTTGTTTTTGGTTGAGGCTTTATCTTGTGCCAGTACCCTAGCAGCAAGGGGCTTTGTAGTATCTTGGTGTGATTCAGTATCTGCTGCCCCCCAGGACTCATAGAAGAAAAGTTCACCAACAAATACAAGACCATTTGGCAAATGGTAATTGGCCAAAAAGGAAGATAATCACTTATTATATCCAAATGACCTATTGCTGTTTTAGTGCTCTGATTCCATCCAGAAAATTTTGACCTAAGACAGAAAGGATTAAAGCATACCATACCTTATCATACCAAAAAATTTTTTTCTAAATCCTGTCTTGCTTTCCCTTAATCTCTCACCACTGTATGCAGGCACATTTCTGAATGGTTTCTTCATCGTTTTATTATCATGTTTTCAGCCATATTTTACACTTCTCTAGACACAGAAAAGAATTGCACAAAAATTTCTCAAACTGTACTACTTTATAAGACAAGAGTTTGTTGATATACATGAGATTAAGGAGGATGCTAAGCCTTAGGGCTGTGGTACATTTCCTCTGTGAAAGGACAAGAGCCATATTCTGTATTTGTATATTTATACCCTTGTTTATTGTCTTTTTCCCCACAGAATGCAAATTTTGTAAAGGTAAGGTCAGAGGTGTTTGGGTTTTGTTTTTGTTTGTTTGTTTGTTTTCTACTGTTGCATCCCTAGAACACTTTATAATGAATGGTAAGCATTCAATAAATACTTGTTGAATGAATGAATATATGAGTAAAGGCTTAGCCCATAAGCTAACATTCTGACCTGTTTTTTTCCTCTTCTTCATGCATCATTGGTCTTTATGTATTATCTTTCTATAGAGTAGGATAAGGAGACTATCGAAATCCATGAAGAACCTAAGTCCTTGTATTCTCTACCTTTAACTAAATGCCTAATCCCCTATGTCTCCAATTATAAAATTTCCTTCATTCAATAAAACCCTCATCCTCTTACTTGTGTTAATCTTAACTTCAGACTACTCTTTGGTCCCATAACCACACTGCTGCTACTGCTGCTGCTAAGTTGCTTCAGTTGTGTCCAACTCTGTACGACCCCATAGACGGCAGCCCACCAGGCTCCCCCATCCCTGGGATTCTCCAGGCAAGAACACTGGAGTGGGTTGCCATTTCCTTCTCCAGTGCATAAAAGTGAAAATGAAGTCGCTCAGTCGTGTCCGATTCTTCACGACCCCATGGACTGCAGCCTACCAGGCTCCTCCACCCATGGGATTCTCCAGGCAAGAGTACCGGAGTGGGGTACCAGTGCCTTCTCCATAACCACACTGGGTTGCTTTATTTCATCATCACCTTTGCCAGTTCTTGACTGTTCAATTTATTCTACAGCCATCATCTCACGGCTTTCTTACGAATTTACTGTATTGAATAAGAGCCCCCTAAAATTTATGTCCTCTTAGAATCTCAGAATGTGACCTTATTTGGAAATACAGCCTTTATATATGTTATCAAGTTAAAATGGGTGTTGTATTGGATTAGGCTGGACCATAAGTCCAATGATATATCCTGATGATAGAAAAATCTGGAAACACAGACTTACAGTAAACAAGGCCATGTGAACAGAGATTGGAGTTATTCTGCCATTGACCAAGGGATTCTAAGGATTGCTGGCCACCACCAGAAGATAGGAAGAGGCAAGGAAGGGTCCTTTTCTAGGGTCTTGGGAGGGAGCCGTGCCAACACCTTGATTTCAGACTTCAGCCTCCAGCACTGTGAGAGTATAAATTTCTATTGTTTTATAGCAACGAATCATGGAACTTTGTTAAGATGACTCTAGGAAATAAATACCCTAGCCCTGAAGTCCCTCACCACTTTCTCAGTCATGATAGCCATGCTCAATCCCAAGTCTTTTTCAATTTTTGCCCCTAGTTCTCATTAGCTATAAAATTTGCTCTAAAAAGTCACAAAGAAGGTCATCTTTGGCCTTCACTCCATTTTTCCACCTAACATACCATCTTACTCCACTAAAATACCTGCCTCCCCAAAACTTACTCCTTACATCTAGAACCACTCCCTTTTCACTAACTCCTTTTTGTAAACTTACCCTTAAAAATCTTCCCAATGGCCCTATTACTTCTAAAGCAATAGAGGTAATAGGGCCATTGCTGTCTCCTTCATGTGAGACTTAAAAGAATAAACAAATGTGCTTTCCCTACATTCAGTGACCTCTCATCCCTCCAAAACAGGTCTGTAAATACCTCTTATATTAACTGACATCTCTGTGAGATTTGGCCATATCGAGCTCTTGTGAATTTCTTCCTAAACTCTTTCTCATACATCACATTCTGGGACTTTGTGTTGTTCTGATCTCTTCCCTCATTGACTATCACTTCTTTTCAAATTTCTCTTCCTCCTTCCTATACCTCTTAAAATAGACACTCCCTGAAGTCTGGCGTTTCACCTTCTCTTACCATTTCCCTTGATGATCATGTTTATTTTCCAAAATTCCTCTATCTCCTCTGCTTTGTATATCACATGCTTTGGAATACCTCGAATACATTTTTTAATGAATAAACAAATAAACACCAAATCTATATCTTTCAGATCCATGCATTTCTAAGCACTAGTTTTATCTATTGTATTTTTTATTTATAAAACTGGTTTTATTTATTGGGTATCTCTAATGCTTAATATAGATCTGTGTTCTTTATGTGCTGAATTAATGAATAAATGAATGAATGATTCACTGTTTCTACACAAATAGCCAATTTGTACAGAAAATTCAGTAAATTCAGCAATGAATGTATTTCTCCTTCTGTACCCACAGCCAGTATTGTCCTTTCAATATTTCCCCAACCATAAAGTGTCATACCAGTATTGAGGATCCTTTTCATTTCCTCTCTTTTTCTTACACTCTGTCAGTTTCCATAGTCTTTTGAGTTCCACATCTATGGAATATTTCAAATCCCTTTTTTCCCAATCCCAAATCTCATGCAATAGAATGGTATTCATTTCTCTAGCGTTTCCCACATTCATTTTCATCCATCCCGAACCTCATAATTATAACCCAAATGTTCATTCCTTCTTTCTTCCTATCTAGTCCCTCTAGTAGAATAGCAGTTCTGTTAAGAATGTCACTTGGACTCAAGTTGAACCCCTTCTCTGCTGTTTCTCATCTGTAAAATGAGAGGAAACATATAGTATTGGGTTAGCCAAAAAGTTCATCCAGGTTTTTGTAACATCTAACAGAAAATTCAAATGAACTTTTTGACCAACCCAATGCCTATCTTACAGGTGTGGAGCACAGCTTCTGGCATATAGAGTGTTCAGTAAATATGAGGAATCATGCAAATGACAATGGGATCCTGGTGGCAGCAAAAATAGCAGCTGTGGGGCCAGTCTCCATCCACTGTAGCTCATCTCATAATCTTTCAGAAACTCCTGAAAGCATACATCTATTGAGCAAATATTGATAGTCAGCACTATGTATCCTGTGAGTGAGAACACAAATGACAGGGATTGACCAGCCAGAAAGATGCTAAAACCAACATCAGAGAAAGTTTTTTGGAATTCAGAGAGAAAGTTCCTATTAAAAAGGTCAGCCCTGTACCTGACATTTCAGTTGAGCTATTTCAAATCCTAAAAGATGATGCTGTGAAAGTGCTGCACTCAATATGCCAACAAATTTGGAAAACTCAGCAGTGGCCACAGAACTGGAAAGGGTCAGTTTTCATTCCAATCCCAAAGAAAGGCAATGCCAAAGAATGCTCAAACTACCACACAATTGCACTCATCTCACAGTAGCAAAGTAATGCTCAAAATTCTCCAAGCCAGGCTTCAGCAATACGTGAACTGTGAACTTCCAGATGTTCAAGCTGGATTTGGAAAAGGCAGAGGAACCAGAGATCAAATTGCCAACATCCCTTGGATCATAGAAAAAGCAAGAGAGTTCCAGAAAAGTTTCTACTTTTGCTTTATTGATTATGTCAAATTTGACTGTGTGGATCACAACAAACTGTGGAAAATTCTGAAAGAGATGGGAATACCAGACTACCTGACCTGCCTTTTAAGAAATCTGTATGCAGATCAGGAAGCAACAGTTAGAACTGGACATGGAACAACAGACTGGTTCCAAATAGGAAAAAGAGTATATCAAGGCTGTATATTGTCACCCTGCTTATTTAACTTATATGCAGAGTACATCATGAGAAATGCTGGGCTGGATGAAGTACAAGCTAGAATCAAGATTGCCAGGAGAAATATCAATAACCTCAGATAATGCAGATGACACCACCCTTATGGCAGAAAGTGAAGAAGAATTAAAGAGCCTCTTGATGAAAGTGAAAGAGGAGAGTAAAAATGTTGGCTTAAAACTCAGCATTCAGAAAAGTAAGATCGTGGCATCTGGTTCCATCACTTCGTGGCAAATAGATGGGGAAACAGTGACAGACTTTATTTTTCTGGGCTCCAAAATCACTACAGATGGTGACTGAAGCCATGAAATTAAAAGACACTTACTCCTTGGAAGAAAGTTATCACCAACCTAGACAGCATATTCAAAAGTAGAGACATTACTTTGTCGACAAAGGTCCATCTAGTCAAAGCTGTGGTTTTTCCAGTAGTCATGTATGGATGTGAGAGGTGGGCCATAAAGAAAGCTGAACACTGAAGAACTGATGCTTTTGAACTGTGGTATTGGAGAAGACTGTTGAGAGTCCCTTGGACTGCAAGGAGATCCAACCAGTCCATCCTAAAGAGATCAGTCCTGAATATTCATTGGAAGGACTGATGCTGAAGCTGAAACTCCAATACTTTGGCCACCTGATGTGAAGAACTGACCCATTGGAAAAGACCCTGATGCTGGGAAAGATTGAAGGTGGGAGGCGAAGGGGACGACAGGGGATGAGATGGTTGGATGGCATCACTAACTCGATGGACATGAGTTTGAGTGAACTTCAGGAGTTGGTGATGGACAGGGAGGCCTGGTGTGCTGCAGTCCGTGGGATCGCAAAGAGTCAGACACGACTAAGCCACTGAAGTGAACTGAACTGTACCTAACATAGATAAACATTCAATAAATGAAATAATCTTTGGGAATATTTTAGAGACGTGTGAGTTGCAGTACTAAAATGAGGATGTATTCTTGTGGTAACACAAGGAAATTGTAACAGACATTGAAACCATTCTCCCTTACTTAAACCCGCAATAGAATCTTATTTTCCTGCCCTCTTGAAGTGAGGCAAGTGTAAAAAGTGTTTTCTGACCAGGGAAGTGTGAGCCAAAATGACTGCTTGGACATAGAAACATTTAACTGCCAATGCTCAGTTTTCTGAAATTCCTCTGCCAAGCAGAATCTCTCTCTTTACTTTCTGTAGAGATCTAATGAGAACTAGAAATAAATGTTTGTTTCCTTAAGCCACTGAGATTTAGAGTTCCTTTTATCACAGCCTGGGCTTCCCTCGTGGCCCAGTGGTAAAGAATCTGCCTGACAATGCAGGAAACCCAAGAGACACAGGTTCGATCCCTCGGTTGGGAAGATCCCCTGAAGAAGGGAATGGCAACCCACTCCAGTATTCTTGCCTGGAAAATCCCATGATCAGAGGACCCTGGTGGGCTATAGTCAGACATGACTGAGTGACTAAACCACCATTATCACAGCATAACTCAGCCTATTCTTACTGTTCAGGGCCAATAGCCAGGGTCAGGGAGGAATTCTATATATCCAGAGAACTATCTAAACTTCCTTCCCACTTTTGAGTAATTTATTAATAAAATGGATTGCAAGTTTTTTCCTTAACTATTTTTTATTGGAGTATAGTTGACTTACAGTGTTGAGTGAGTTTCTGCTTTACAGCAAAGTGAATCAGTTATTCATACACATACCCTCTTATTTAGATTCTGTTCCCATATAGTTCATTTAGTTCAGTTCAGTCACTCAGTCATGTCCGACTCTTTGCGACCCCATGAATCGCAGCACGCCAGGCCTCCCTGTTCATCACCATCTCTCGGAGTTCACTCAGACTCACTTCCATCGAGTCAGTGATACCATCCAGCCATCTCATTCTCAGTTGTCCCCTTCTCCTCCTGCCCCCAATCCCTCCCAGCATCAGAGTCTTTTCCAATGAATCAACTCTTCGCATGAGGTGGCCAAAGTACTGGAGTTTCAGCTTTAGCATCATTCCTTCCAAAGAAATCCCAGGTGACTATAGAGGTTTTATTTTGAGAACTGTAAAACTTATAAGGCTTCAGTAGCACATATACTAAAATTGAAATGATACAGAGAAGATTAGCATGGCCCCTGCGTAAGGTTGACATGCAAATTCGTGAAGCATTCCATATTTTTTTTTTATTGTATATTCCATCCTTAAAAAGTTTGTTCCTTTTTCATTATGGGAAGTTCACACAAGGCAAAAAATATTAAACAGTTGATTTTAGTGTGTTGTATAACTTTGCTGTATATCAAACTAATTTTTACAAGTTTTCATCCTAAACCTCAAATCATGTAATTAATAATTTACCTGTTTATTTATGACCTAATTGTGATTCTTTTACTAATAAAATCTAATGGAAAAAAAAAACAAATCCCAGGGTTGATCTCCTTCAGAATGGACTGGTTGGATCTCCTTGCAGTCGTTCATTACAGAGTATTTAATGGAGTTCCCTGTGCTATCCCATAGATTCTTATTAGCCATGTATTCTCTCTATAGTAGTGTGTATACGTTAATCCCAACCTGCCTATTTATCCCTCCCCCCTCCTTTCCCCACTGGTAACCAGAAGTTTGTTTTCTACTTCTGTGATAGAAATAGATTTTGTAAATAAGTTCATTTGTACCGTTTTGTTTTGTGAATAGGTTCATTTGTACCATTTCTTTAGATTCTACAAAGAAGTGATATCGTATGATGTTTGCCTTTGTCTGACTTACTCGCTCAGTAGGACAATCTCTGGGTCCATCCATGTCATTGCAAATGGCATTATTTTATTCATTTTATGGCTGAGTAAGATTTCATTATATATGTGTACCACATCTTCTTTTTCCATTCCTCCATCAGTGGACATTTAGGTGAACAGCTATTTTTAATATGAATTATTTAGCAAAATATTGCTGGTTTTCTCTTTAATTTCTTCCTTCACATACACATTTTCACTATTCCCTCTACCTCAAAAGGTATTCTAAAACAGTCACCATTCCTTTATCTGCATATCTGATTTGTATCCATCATTTGGGGTCCAACCATAAATTCTATCTCTCTCTAAAAAAAACTTGTAACCCTTCCCATCTGGAAGTTACGTCTGATGTAACTTTCCTGATGTCCCCATGGCATTTTATGTATACCTCCCTTAATTTACTCTTTATTTTTTAAATTTTGTATTCTTTATACACACACATACACACACGTACATATATGTGTGTGTATGTGTGTGTGTGTGTGTATATATAAATCTTTAGTAGGTTGAAGCTTTTTGACTGTTTGATCCATGACTTTGATATCTTATCCTGGGTGATTTAACAGATTGTCCTGGCCTTAGTAAGTCCTTATAGAAAATTATGATACCTGAAAATGATGATGAATTAAAGTTTTGATTTTTTTTTTTTTTTAATATTCCCCAAAGCAGCATTTTTATTTACCCACTGAATTCCAAAACATTTAATTTAGGAGTCTGGCAGTTTTGATTTTTAACTGCATGACAAGCCTTGGCAGTCTGTAGTACAAGAAATAAACTGTACTAAGATTTTTTTAAAGATATTCTGATTTGTAGGAAACCTAACAATTTATTATCATCCTCTTTCAAATTTTGAGACAATTGAGAAATTGCCCCAGAAATGAATGGTAGCGGTAAAACTGGATTAGATAATGTCATTTGAATCGAAGGTCTAAGTGGGACTTCCTGCAACAAGATTTCTAGAACTGATTGATTGTACCCACTTAGTCACAGGTGTGGCATCGGGGGCCACCCAGGCCTCCCCTGGCTGGTCGGAGATCTTGACCCTGGGGAAATTCCAACACAGTGGCCAGAAACACAGGGAAAAAAGAAGGGTCCCCCCTTCCAGAAGACACTCAGAAACCTGAGCCATAAGAACTGAACTAAATCGTTAAGCAAAATAGATGAGCGTACAAAAGGAAGAACACAGAATTCTTCCAGCTTCTTGTGGTTTTAAGGTCAAATTTTTAAGAAACAATACATATGCTCAGAAAAATATCGACTTTAAATCATACTTAGAGATCTTACATGCCTGGAGTCTCCAAAGATGAATTTTTTAAATATGCCAACTTTGTACTGTTTACTCGTTTACTCAAGTGCAATGTGTGTATTTTGATTAAAGAATAGTATGAGGTGGACAACATCATATTGTCCGGAGTTCTTCTGGAAAGCAGAAGCCTTAACTAGGCATCACTGCTTAGGCATCCATCCTATCCCAGTAGCCATGGTGGCATATGTGCGAAAGTGAGATCATATGCTCACACTTGAAATATGTAACATTTTCACTTCTGATAGTACAATCTTTCCATCTGATCCAGAAATCTAAACATCCAGTTTTTCAAAAGAAGAATGTCAACTCTGTAGAGATTTAGCAATCTGGCAAGTAAATAAATGGCTTCTCGGATGGGAAAAAAGTATCCTAGCTCTCAATAACATACACTCCATTAAAACTTAGAAGCAGGATGAAAATGTGTTATTGCTTTTATTGTTTGAATTGTGCCTCCTATGGGGGTTTGTAATGCAGTATTTCATATTAGGTCACTTACAAAGGGTTTTCAAATTATTAAAAGTCCACCGTTAATAGAGTGGTGGGAAAAGAGAAGAAAGTGCCCCCTCCCCCTCCAAAGCCCTCCTCCCTCCCCAAAGACCAGCATCTGGAATAAGCCATGCTGTGCTTTCATAAAAAGCTGCTGGAAGCCAGAGAAAAACAAGCCTGATAGAATTAAGAAAAATGGATGTATCCCACTGACCCTGAGTATAGAAGAGAAATGTGGAGAATGTGTGAATTATTAGCACGGTAGAAAAATATTTTATTTAAGACCCACATCTTCACAGCTCTGCCTGAAGGGTTTCACTCGAGCAAAAAAAAAAAAAAAGTACGGATTCAAAGCTCAGGATACTCAAGAATCCATCATGTTGTGTGTAGTAGAATCATAAAATCACCACTAAAAAAAAGACACAGTGGGAGTCCCAACTTGTAAACCATTAAGCTCCCGGGCATGCATCATACTTCATCCTAAGGGACAAAAGAGGAATTTCAAATGAATTTCCCAGCTCTGTCTATGAAGTGGATCTGACAGTAGAGTTTTTCTCTTAAGAAATCAAACTCAGGGTTTTATTTTATTTTGTTTTTCATTCACCTTGAATGAGACATGAAATGAGTTTATATTTTAGTTTTAGGTCCTCAAAGTAAAAGGTTGCAAATAAGTCATTGCAATTTGTTACCTAAGAAAGAAAGATGGGAAGGAAGGAAAGGAAATAAAGAAGGGAGGGAAGGAAGGAGGAAGGAAAACAAAATCTGCCTTTGCCCTTAATATAATGAGTGCTTGGACAATTCATGGTCTTCCCTGGTGGCTCAGATGGTAAAGAATCCACCTGCAATGCCAGAGACCCCAGTTCGATCCCTGGGTTGGGAAGATCCGCTAGAGGAGGGTATGGCGACACACTCCAATATTCTTGCTTGGATAATTAATGGGCCACCAGGATAAGAGCCATAGCTAAAACTATAATAATATTTGCACTTAATTGAACTCTTTCTTTTATAGAAGAATCAATCTACTTAACACTGCTGTGTGTTATATGGGAAAGTTTTTAAGAGTAAATCCTAAGAGTTCTCATCAAGGAAAAAAAAAAATATTTCTTTTTCTTTTATTTTGAATATATAGGAGATATTTGGTGTTCACTAAACTCATTGTGATAATCATATCGTAATGTAGAAAGTCACATCATTATGCCTTATGCCTTAAACTTACATAGTGCCATATGGCAGTTATATCTCAGTAAAACTGAGGTCGGGGTGAAGTAGTAAAGAGCAGCCTGCATTTGCTCACCTTATTTGCAAACAACCATACCAGTTTAAAATTTGGCAGTAGAGGACGCTGGTGATTACAGTGACAAAACATTTTGCTCCTAGTCAAGGAGAAAAACTTCTCCACTGGAGAAGGGAATGGCAAACCACTTCAGTATTCTTGCCTTGAGAACCCCATGAGCAGTATGAAAAGGCAAAATGATAGGATACTGGAAGAGGAACTCCCCAGGTCGGTAGCTGCCCAATATGCTGCAGGAGATCAGTGAGGAAATAACTCCAGAAAGAATGAAGGGATGGAGCCAAAGCAAAAACAATACCCAGTTGTGGATGTGACTTGCAATAGAAGCGAAGTCCAATGCTATAAAGAGCAATATTGCACAGGAACCTGGAATGTTAGGTCCATGAATCAAGGCAAATTGGAAGTGGTCAAACAGGAGATGGCAAGAGTGAAAGCCAGCATTCTAGGAATCAGCGAACTAAAACGGACTGGAATGGGTGAATTTAACTCAGATGGCCATTATATCTACTACTGTGGGGTAGGAATCCCTCAGAAGAAATGGAGGAGCCATCATGGTCAACAAAAGAGTCTGAAATGCAGTACTTGGATGCAATCTCAAAAACGACAGAATGATCTCTGTTTGTTTCCAAGGCAAACGCAGTATCACAGTAGTCCAAGCCTATGCCCCAACCAGTAATGTTGAAGTAGCTGAAGTTGAATAATTCTATGAAGACCTACAAGATCTTTTAGAACTAACACTCAAAAAAGATGTCCTTTTCATTATGGGGGACTGGAATCCAAAAGTAGGAAGTCAAGAAACACCTGGAGTAACAGGCAAATTTGGCCTTGGAATACAGAATGAAGCAGGGCAAAGGCTAATAGAGTTTTGCCAAGAGAATCCACTGGTCACAGCAAACACCTTCTCTGGTCATAGCAACTCTCTTTTAACAACACAGGAGAAGACTCTACACGTGGACATCACCAGATGGTCAACACTGAAATCAGATTGATCATATTCCTTGCAGCCAAAGATGGAGAAGCTCTATAAAGTCAGCAAAAACAAGACTGGGAGCTGACTGTGGCTCAGATCATGAACTCCTTATTGCCAAATTCAGACTGAAATTGAAGAAAGTAGGGAAAACTACTAGACCATTCAGGTATGACCTAAATCAAATCCCTTATGATTATACAGTGGAACTGATAAATAGATTTAAGGGACTAGATTTGATAGAGTGCCTGATGAACTATGGACGGAGGTTCCTGACATTGTACAGGACACAGGGATCAAGACCATCCCCATGGAAAAGAAATGCAAAAAAGCAAAATGGTTGTCTGGGGAGGCCTTACAAATAGCTGTGAAAAGAAGAGAAGCAAAAAGCAAAGGAGAAAAGGAAGTATATTCCCATTTGAATGCAGATTTCTGAAGAAAAGCAAGGAGAGATAGGAAAACCTTCCTCAGTGATCAATGCAAGGAAATAGACGAAAACAACAGAATGGAGATGACTAGAGATCACTTCAAGAAAATTAGAGATACCAAGGGAACATTTCATGCAAAGATGGGCTCGATAAAGGACAGAAATGGTATGGACCTAACAGAAACAGAAGATATTAAGACGAAGTGGCAAGAATACACAGAAGAACTGTACAAAAAGATCTTTATGATCCAGATAATCATGATGGCGTGATCACTCACCTATAGCCAGCCATCCTGGAATGTGAAGTCAAGTGGGCCTTAGAAAGCATCACTACAAACAAAGCTAGTGGAGGTGATGGAATTCGAGTTGAGCTATTTCAAATCCTGAAAGGAAATACTGTGAAAGTGCTACACTCAATATGCCAGCAAATTTGGACAACTCAGCAGTGGCCACAGGACTGGGAAAAGTCAGTTTTCATTCCAATCCCAAAGAAAGGCAATGCCAAAGAATGCTCAAACTACCACACAATTGCACTCATCTCACGCGCTAGTAAAGTAATACTCAAAATTCTCCAAGCCAGGCTTCAGCAATACGTGAACCATGAACTTCCAGATGTTCAAGCTGGATTTGGAAAAAGCAGAGGAACCAGAGATCAAATTGCCAACATCCGGTGGATCACTGAAAAAACAAGAGAGTTCCAGAAAAGCATCTATTTCTGCTTCATTGACTATGCCAAAGCCTTTGACTGTGTGGATCACGATAAACTGGAAAATTCTGAAAGAGATGGGAATACCAGACCACCTGACTTGTCTCTTGAGAAACCTATATGCAAGTCAGGAAGCAGCAGTTAGAACTGGACATGGAACAACAGACTGGTTCCAAATAGGAAAAGAAGTGTGTCAAGGCTGTATACTGTCACCCTGTTTGTTTAACTTATATGCAGAGTACATCATGAGAAATGCTGGGCTGGAAGAAGCACAAGCTGGAATCAAGATTACCGGGAGAAATATCAATAACCTCAGCTATGCAGATGACACCACCCTTATGGCAGAAAGTGAAGAAGAACTAAAAGGCCTCTTGATGAAAGTGAAAGAGGAGAGTGAAAAAGTTGGCTTAAAGCTCAACATTCAGAAAACGAAGATCATGGCATCTGGTCCCATTACTTCATGGGAAATAAGTGGAGAAACAGTGGAAACAGTGTCAGACTTTATTTTTGGGGGGCTCCAAAGTCATTGCAGATGGTGACTACAGCCATGAAATTAAAAGGCACTTACTCCTTGAAAGAAAAGTTATTACCAACCTAGATAGCATATTCAAAAGCAGAGACATTACTTTGCCGACTAAGGTCTGTCTAGTCAAGGCTATGGTTTTTCCAGTGGTCATGTATTGATGTGAGAGTTGGACTGTGAAGAAAGCTGAGTGCTGAAGAATTGATGCTTTTGAACTGTGGTGTTGGAGAAGACTCTTGAGAGTCCCTTGGACTGCAAGGAGATCCAACCAGTCCATCCTAAAGGAGACCATCCTGGGTGTTCCTTGGAAGGACTGATGCTGAGGCTGAAACTCCAATACTTTGGCCACCTGATGTGAAAGGTTGACTCATTGGAAAAATCCTTGATGCTGGGAAGGATTAGGGGCAGGAGGAGAAGGGGACCACAGAGGATGAGATGGCTGGACGGCATCACTAACTCGATGCACATGAGTTTTTGTGAACTCCAGGAGTTGGTGATGGACAGGGAGGCCTGGCGTGCTGCGATTCATGAGGTTGCAAAGAGTCGGACATGACTGAGCAACTGAACTGAACTGAAGGAGAAAACATTGTTAAGTGGCAGAGCAGGTGCTTGACTCCCACCTCTGTCTGATATTAAAGCCATGTTCTGCAGGTTCTTGATCTGGGCACTACTGTCATCCGGGTCTGCATAACTCTGCGTTGTGGGGCCTGTGTTGTACACCTTGGAATGTTTAGCAACCTCCCTGCTTTCTACCCATTAGATGCCAAAAGCAACATGCCAACTCAGTTGTGACCAGCAAAACTTTTTCCAGACAGAAGTAAAAGCCCCTGGGAGGCAAAACTGCCCCCATTTAAGAAGAACTACTCTAAACTAATCTTTCTCTACTTGTATGACACAAATAGAGCCTCAGACATGGAGAACAGATATTTGGATACCAAAAGGAAAAGGAAAGGCGGGCATGGCCGGGGGCAATGGGAGGAATTGGGAGATTGAAATTGACACATACACATATACACTATTGATTCTGTGTGTAAAATAGATAACTACTGAGAACATACTCTACAGGACAGGGAGCAGTACTCACTGCTCTGGAGTGACCTATATGGGAAGGCAATCCAGGAAGGAGGGGATATATACACATGTATAGTTGATTCACTTTGCGCTACAGCAGAAAGTAGCACAACTCAACTATACCCCAGTAAAAAATATTTTTTTTTTTTAAGAAAAAAACTAGTCTTACTCAAAAATGTGGACTATGTACTAGTTACCAGAGTACCAACATAAGAGACTTGGGCCAAAATGCAAATTAACTATGTCACTAAAGCATACTGTTTCTATCCAGTGACTCTTCTTCCTTTGGGATGATTTTGTTTTTCAATGAAGAAAGCAGTATGTACCTTTTCCTTCTGGGCCAAGCTCTTTATCTCTTCAGAGACCAGCACTATGTGACAGGCAGGCTCTGGATGACGGTGCTCCGTGGCCGCCATGAAATGATGATGTTCAATGAGGATTTGATAAATCAATAGTTTCAGAGTTGTTTTTCCTCTTAAGCCTGTATTAAGCACTGTTTATTCTGGCAAAATATCACTCATCAGTGACAAGAAGATGGTAAAGCAGGGCTTCAGAAATGGCTGTCAGGTTTATTTTAAGGGAGGATTGTTTTGCTTGCTCCTTGACCTTCAAGTTTCAAGATAATATTCCCAAGTGGAAAAGTTCTATGCCCAGCTGGACAAGCTGTCCTGTACCACAGTATTATGATATCTGACACAGCTCAACTCAGTCACCATTGTTCCCCACAGGTTACTTGGGACTCTGTGGTCCCCAGCAGCCTCACAGCTGCTATTCTCCTTCAGGCCCACCTATTCCTGTACCAACTCAGGAGTCTCTTGCCACACCCTCCTCTTCCATCTCATCAACCAGTGCCACCAATATCAGTGCATAATGAAGGGTAAGCTAACAACAATAGCAGCAATACTGTCTGGCAATAACTGAATGCTTCATTATGTGCAAGGCATCCGTTAAGCTCTGCATAGGCATTAGATTCCTCCACAGTCAGTCCCTCTCATCAGCCAGTCCCTCCACAAGCCTCTTGACCTTATCCATCAGAAGGCAGACAGAATGAAAACCACAATCACAGAAAACTAACAAACTGCTTACATGAATCACAGCTTTGTCTAACTCAGTAACACTGTGAGCCATGCTGCGTTGGGCCACCCAAGACAGGTCATGGTGGAGAGTTCTGACAAAACATGGTCAACTAGAGAAGGGAATGGCAAACCCCTTCAGTGTTCTTGCCTTGAGAACCCCATGAACAGTGTGAAAAGGCAAAAAGATATGACACTGAAAGATGAACTCCATATGTTGGTAGATGCTCAATATTCTACTGGAGATGAGTGGAGAAATAGCGAATGAAGAGGCTGAACCAAAGCAGGAACAACATCCAGTTGTGGATGTGACTGGTGATGGAAGTAAAGTCTAATGTTGTAAAGAACAATATTGCGTAGGAACCTGGAATGTTAGGTCAAGATAAATTGGAAGTGGTCAAACAGGAGATGGCAAGAGTGAACATTGACATTTTAGGAATCGGTGAACTAAAATGGACTGGAATGGGTGAATTTAATTCAGATGACCATTATATCTACCTCTGTGGGCAAGAATCCCTTAAAAGAAATGGAATGGCCCTCATAGTCAACAAAAGAGTCTGAAATGCAGTACTTGGGTGCAATCTCATAAATGACAGAACGATCTGTGCTCCTTTCCAAGGCAAACGATGCAGTATCACAGTAATTCAATTCTATACCCCAACCACTAACGCTGAAGAAGTTGAAGTTGAATGATTCTATGATGACCTACAAGATCTTCTAGAACTAACACCAAAAAAAGATGTCCTTTTCATTATAGGGGACTGGAATGCAAAAGTAGGAAGTCAAGAAATCCCTGGAGTAACAGGCAAGTTTGGCCTTGGAGTACAAAATGAAGCAGGGCAAAGGCTAACAGAATTTTGTCAAGAAACAGCACTGGTCATAGCAAACACCCTCTTCCAACAACACAAGAGACAACTCTACGTATGGACATCACCAGATGGTCAATGCCAAAATCAGATTGATAATGTATTCTTTACAGCCAATAATGGAAAAGCTCTATACAGTCAGCAAAATAAGACTGGGAGCTGACTGTGGCTCAGATCATGAACTTATTGCAAAATTCAGACTTAAATTGAAGAAAGTAAGGAAAACTATTAGACCATTCAAGTATGACCTAGATAAAATCCCTTACAATTATACAGTGAAAGTGACAAAGAGATTCAAGGGATTAAATCTGATAGAGTGCCTAAAGAACTATGGACAGAGCTTTGTGACACTGTACAGGAGGCCATGATCAAAACTATCCCCAAGAAAAAGAAATGCGAAAAGGCAAAATGATTATCTGAGCCAACCTCACAATAGCTGAGAAAAGAAGGGAAGTGAAAGGCACAGGAGTAAAGGAAAGATATATTCATCTGAATGTAGAGTTCCAAAGAATAGCAAAGAAAGATAAGAAAGCCTTCCTAAGTGATCAAGGCAAAGAGATAGAGGAAAGTAATAGAATGGGAAAAATGAGAGATCTCTTCAGGAAAATTAGAGATACCAAGGGAACATTTCATGCAAAGATGGCCACAATAAAGGACAGAAATCGTATGGACCTAACAGAAGCAGGATATATTAAGAAGAGATGGCAAGAATACACAAAAGAAGTATACAAAAGATCTTAATGACCCAGATAACTATGATGATGTGATTTTCGCTCACCTAGAGCCAGACATCCTGAGGTATGAAGTCAAGTGGGCCTTAGGAAGCATCACTATGAACAAAGCTAGCAGAGGTGATGAAATTCCAGCTGAGCTATTTCAAATCCTAAAGGATGATGCTGTTCAAGTGTTGCACTTAATATGCCAGCAAATTTGGAAAACCTAGGAGTGGCCACAGTATTCAAAAAGGTCAGTTTTCATTCTAATCCCAAAGACAGGCAATGCCAAAGAATGCTCAAACTACAGCACGATTGCACTCATCACACTAGCAAAGTGATGCTCAAAATTCTCCAAGCTAGGATTAAACAAGGCATGAACCAAGAACTTCTAGATGTTCAAGCTGGATTGAGAAAAGCCAGAGGAACCCTAAATAAAATTGCCAGCAACCCTTGGATCATAGAAAAAGCAAGAGAATCCAGAAAAACATCTATTTTGGCTTCATTGACTACATTAAAGCCTTTGACTATGTGGATCACAACAAACTCTGGAAAATTCCTTAAGAGATGGGAATATCAGAGCACCTTTCCTGCCTCCTGAGAAATCTGTATGCAGGTCAGGAAGCAACGGTTAGAACTGGACATGGAACAACAGACTGGTTCCAAATTGGGAAAGGAGTATGTCAAGGCTGTATATTGTCACCCTGCTTATTTAACTTATATGCAGAGTACATCATGCAAAATGCCAGACTGGATGAAGCACAAGCTGGAGTCAAGATTGCCAGGAGAAATATCAATAACCTCAGATATGCAGATAACACCACCCTTATGGCAGAAAGTGAAGAACTAAAGAGCCTCTTGATGAAAGTGAAAAAAGGAGAGTAAAAAAAGCTGCTTTAAAACACAACATTCAGAAAGCTAAGATCATGGCCTCTGGTCCCATCACTTCATTGGCAAATAGATGGAGAAACAATGGAAGCAGTGACAGACTTTATTTTCTTGGGCTCCAAAATCACTGCACATGGTGACTGCAGCTATGAAATTAAAAGATGCTTACTCCTTGGAAGAAAAGCTATGACCAACCTAGACAGCATATTAAAAAGCAGAGACATTACTTTGCTGACAAAGGTCTGTTACAGTCAAAGCTATGGTTTTTCCAGTAGTCATGTATGAATGTGACAGTTGGACTATAAAGACAGCTGAGCACTGAAGAACGGATGCTTTTGAACTGTGGTGTTGGAGAAAACTCTTGAGAGTCCCTTGAACTGCAAGGAGATCCAACCAGTCAATTCTAAAGAAAATCAACCCAGATTATTGTTTGAAAACACTGATGCTGAAGCTGAAACTCCAATACTTTGGCCACCTGATGCAAAGAACTGACTCATTGGAAAAGACCCTGCTGTTGGGAATGATTGAAGGCAGGAGGAGAAGAGGATGGCAGAGGATGAGATGGCTAGATGGCATCACCGACTTGATGGACTTAATTTGAGCAGGCTCTGGGAGTTGATGATGGACAGGGAAGCCTGATGTGCTGCAGTCCATGGGGCCACTAAGACTCAGACACAACTGAGCGACTGAAGTGACTGAGCCATTCGATTACATAAATTTCACCATAACCCAATGAAGTAGGCATTATTCCAATCTCCATTTTATAGATAAGGAAACTGAAATCAGAAAATCTAAGTACTTTGAGAGAAGTCTTTAGACAAGGCAGTCATTAATAGAACTCCAAAATCTGTTTACTTTTTCCTTTAACCTTTTTTTTCATATTCTTTTCAACTATGATTTATTACAGGGTATTGAATACAGTTCCCTGTGCTCTACAATAGGATCTTATTGTTCTTTAACTTTTTATTATACAAAATTTAATGCCGTTTTAAAATAGAAGAGTATAATAATTCTCATAAATCAGCTATCCAGTTACACCAGTGACCAACTTATGGACAATCTTGTTTTATCCGTAACTCAATGCTCTTCCTCCTCCACTTATTACTGTGTACCAAATCCCACACAGCACCATCCACCAGTGTTTCAGGATGTATATTTAAAAGTTTAGAACAGTTTTATAAAAACATGACCATTATCACATCTTAAAATATTGTCAATAATACTAAATATTTAGTAAAACTAAATATATTAAATATCAATTGTCAAACATAATTATCAATAATGTTTCATTTGCTGTTTTATAGTTTGTTTAAATTGGAGTCAAATCAAATCAAATCATGGCAGACTGTTCATTGATGTCTTTAGCCTAAATCTCTCTCTTTTTATTTGTAATTTATTTTTGGAAGAAAACCTAGGTCATTTAGTCCGCTAGAGTAGGCATCTATGTCATTTTCTTCTTTATTTCTTTTGCAGCCCTTTTAAAATGTAAAGCCATTCTTACCTTGAGGATGTACCTATACAGGCAAAAATCAGGCTATAGTTTTCTGATTATTGTGGCAGAACACCTCACTGTCTCAGTTTTGCTCCTTCCAAGCTTGTGGTGTCATCAACATTTTTCTCTACTCTTTGTATTTCCTAGAAATAGTGGTTGGATATAAAGGCTTTATTAGATTCAGGTTCATCTCTTTTGACAAGAATCATTCAGTGGTGGAGGTATATTCTTCCACCTGCTGCTGCTGCTGCTGCTAAGTCGCTTCAGTCGTGTCCGACTCTGTGCGACCCCACAGGTGGCAGCCCACTGGGCTCCTCCATCCCTGGGATTCTCCAGGCAAGAACGCTGGAGTGGGTTGCCATTTCCTTCTCCAATGTATGAAAGTGAAAAGTGAAAGTGAAGTAGCTCAGTCGTGTCTGACTCAGCAACCCCATTGACTGCAGCCTACCAGGCTCCTCCGTCCATGGGAGTTTCCAGGCAAGAGTACTGGAGTGGGATGCCATTGCCTTCTCCATTCTTCCACCTAGAAACACATAATGTCTATTTTTTTACTCTCCTCCAAATTTGTTTTTCAACAGCAGTGTAGGTCCTTGACTTCAAAGACTTTTGTCTCTTATGAGAGCATGAAATAAATATATGTATGTGTTAATCGCTCAGTTGTATCTGACTCTTGCAAGCTCATGGGCTGTAGCTCACCAGGCTTCTCTGTACATGGGATTCTCCACGCAATACTACTGAAGTGGGTTGCCATTCCTTTCTCTAAAAAATAAATATAGATACAAAATATCACAATAATATCAAATTAGTGATTCCTTCAATTCATTCCTATGGTATTTGTTGAGAGACTAGCCTATGCTAAGAATCAAATTAGGTGTTTGAGATTCAGAAACTCTACAATGAAGGAGTTCAGTATTGTGGATAAGTGCTTCACTGGAGTCAAGTACAATAACCAGTAGAATAACCAACTTGGCTTTTAGGGAACCAGGGAAGCTGCACCCTACAAGAAGGAAACAGAAAGAATGAGAAATGTTTGGAGCAGAGAGAAATCGAGTCCTCTTGGTCTAGGTCAAGGAGGCTTCATTGAAATGTGATGTAAGCTGGACCTTGCAGGATATAAGTAAGAGGTGGGGTGATGGTGGGGCCGGTTCTAAAGCAAAAGATTGATGTGAACTGAAGTACAGTGTCAGAGAGGGTAGAGTGTGTGGATGGCCAGGGAAATCAGCAGCTGGGTAAGACAGAGGGACTATGTAAAGCATTCCGGGCAGAAATTATATGCAAGCTAATTTATAAAATCTCCAGAATCAGAGGATCTTTTTGGAATCATTTACTAAAGTAACAATAGCAAAAAAGTGATATCAAGTTCATTATTTTCCTTACCTTATTTAATCTTCATAGTAATACCATCAGCTAAGGATTATCATTCTCTGTTTTATACCTGAGAGAAAGGAGTTCCAAAATTCTTAATCCCCTCCTAACCAAATTTATCCAACTTGTAAATGCCAGAGCAAGAATTTGAACTCAGATCTGTACTACTACTTCATGTGTTTCAACCACAATACTACCAGTTCAGTTCAGTTCAGTCACTCAGTCGTGTCCAACTCTTTGCGACTCCATGAATTGTAGCACTCCAGACCTCCCTGTCCATCACCAACTCCCGAAATTCATTCAGACTCATGTCCATCGAGTCGGTGATGCCATCCAGCCATCTCATCCTCTGTCATCCCCTTCTCCTCCTGCCCCCAATCCCTCCCAGCATCAGAGTCTTTTCCAATGAGTCAACTCTTCACATGAGGTGGCCAAAGTACTGGAGTTTCAGCTTTAGCATCATTCCTTCCAAAGAACACCCAGGGCTAATTTCCTTCAGAATGGACTGGTTGGATCTCCTTGCAGTCCAAGGGACTCTCAAGAGTCTTCTCCAACACCACCAATTCTTCAGTGCTCAGCTTTCTTCACAGTCCAACTCTCACATCCATACATGACTACTGGAAAAACCATAGCCTTGACTAGACAGACCTTTGTTGACAAAGTAATGTCTCTGCTTTTTAATATGCTATCTAGATTGGTCAGAACTTTCCTTCCAAGGAGTAAGCATCTTTTAATTTCATGGATGCAATCACCATCTGCAGTGATTTTGGAGCCCCCCAAAATAAAGTCTGATGCTGTTCCCACTGTTTCCCCATCTATTTGCCATGAAGTGATGGGACCAGATGCCATCGTCTTTTGTTTTCTGAATGTTGAGCTTTAAGCCAACTTTTTCACTCTCCTCTTTCACTTTCATCAAAAGGCTTTTTAGTTCCTCTTCAGTTTCTGCCATAAGGGTGGTGTCATCTGCATAGCTGAGGTTATTGATATTTCTCCCAGCAATCTTGATTCCAGCTTGTGCTTCTTCCAGCCCAGCGTTTCTCATAATGTGCTCTGCATATAAGTTAAATAAGCAGGGTGACAATATACAGCCTTGACATACTCCTTTTCCTATTTGGAACCAGTCTGTTGTTCCATGTCCAGTTCTAACTGCTGCTTCCTGACTTGCTTATAGGTTTCTTAAGAGGCAGGTCAAGTGGTCTGGTATTCCCATCTCTTTCAGAATTTCCACAGTTTATGTGATCCACACAGTAAAAGGCTTTGGCATAGTCAATAAAGCAGAAATAGATGTTTTTCTGGAACTCTCTTGCTTTTTACGTGATCCAGCGGATGTTGGCAATTTGATCTCTGGTTCCTCTGAATTTTCTAAAACCAGCTTGAACATCTGGAAGTTCACGCTTCATGTACTACTGTTGAAGCCTGGCTTGGAGAATTTTGAGCATTACTTTACTAGCATGTGAGATGAGTGCAATTGTGCAGTAGTTTGAGCATTCTTTGGCATTGCCTTTCTTTGGGATTGGAATGAAAACTGACCTTTTCCAGTCCTGTGGCCACTGCTGAGTTTTCCAAATTTGCTGGCATATTAAGTGCAGCACTTTCACAGCATCATCTTTTAGGATTTGAAATAGCTCAACTGGAATTCCATCACCTCCACTAACTTTGTTCATAGTGATGCTTTCTAAGGCCCACTTGACTTCACATTCCAGGATGTCTAGCTCTAGATGAGTGATCACACCATCATGATTATCTTGGTCATTAAGATCTTTTTTGTACGGTTCTTCCGTGTATTCTTGCACTTCTTAATATCTTCTGCTTCTGTTAGGTCCATACCGTTTTTGTCCTTTATCAAGCCCATCTTTGCATGAAATGTTCCCTTGGTATCTTTAATTTTCTTGAAGAGATCTCTAGTCTTTCCCATTCTGTTGCTTTCCTCTATTTCTTTGCATTCATCACTGAGGGAGGCTTTCTTGTCTCTTCTTGCTATTCTTTGGAACTCTGCATTCAGATGCTTGTATCTTTCCTTTTGTCCTTTGCTTTTCACTTCTCTTCTTTTCACAATATCATGGCTCTAACCTAATTCAAAATATCTCCCTTCAAGAATATCAGTAAGTTGTAACCCAGGACTTCCATGGTGACTTAGAGGGTAAATCATCTGCCTACATTGAGGGCAACCTGGGTTCAGTCCCTGAGTTGGGAAGATCTCCTGGAGAAGGAAATGGTAACCCACTCCAATACTCTTGCCTGGAAAATCCCAAGGACAGAGGAGCCTGGTAGTCTACAGTCCATGGGGTCACAAAGAGTCGGACATGACTGAGCGACTTCACTTTCTTTTCTTTCTTTCTAATCTCTTATTAAACTTGTCAAATGTACAGAAATATTCAGAAATATCACAACCCAAGAGGAACTACTGCTTTCCTTCCTCAAACACTCATTTCTGCTCCAAATCATTTAGATAACTTGTTTTAAAAAATTTTAGGTCCACTTCATTTACAAAAAAGGCATTTGAGAAGAAATAAATATACTGGCACACCTCTGAGATATTATGGATTAGTTCCAGTGATGGTGGTGGTTTAGTCTCTTAATTTGTGTCCAACTCTTGCAACCCCATGGACTGTAGCCTGCCAGGCTCCTCTGCCCATGGGATTTTCCAGGCAAGAATAGTGGAGTGGGTTGTCATTTTCTTCTCCCAGGGATCTTCCTGACTCTGATTGAATCTGGGTCTCCTCCTTGGCATCTATCTCCTGCATCATAGGTGGATTTTTACCACTGAGTCACCTGGGAAGATACTTTATTGCTAAAAAATGCTATCCATCATCTGAGACTTCATTGAGTCATAATCTTTTCACTGGTGGAGGGTGTTGCTGCCATATTGATGGCTGCTGAGTGATTGAGGTGGTGGCTGCTGAAGATTGGGGTGATTGTGATAATTTCTTAAAGTAAGACAAAAATGAAGTTTGCCGCATCAATTGACTTTTCCTTTGACTTGAGCATATAGATGCCATTGCCGGATTATTTGCGGACTTAATTTCAGTGTTGTTGTGTCTCAGGGAATAGGGAGGCCCATGGAGAGGGAGACAGGGAAACAGCCGGTTATTGGCATAGTCAGAGTGCCAACATTCATTAAGTTCACCACTTTCTATGGATGAGGTTTGTGGGAGGCCCTAAAACAATTACAGTAGTAACATCAAAGATCACTGATCACAGATCACTATTACAAAACATAATGAAAATATTGAAAAAATAATGAAAAAGTTTAAAATATTGTGAGAATTACCAAAATGTGACATGGAGAGATGAAGTCAGCAAATGCTATTAGAAAACATGGCACCAATAAGCTTGCTCAGTGCAGGGTTGCCACCAACCTTCAGTACAATAAAATATATGTGTCTATAGTAAAACAGCAAACTTGATCAAAGAGAAGGAAAGTAAATCAGTTACCAAATTAGTCAATCTAGTGCTCTGATTGATATAAAATCTTGCATGAGACTCTAAGAGAAAAAGGAAATGGAAGTAGTATTACAGGGAAGAACTGACTCCATGTTTGATCTGTTTCTTTGACTTTAAACTTTGCTTCCCATTGCTTTTCTTCACTGAAGGGTACTCTCCATATGTAATGGCCTACTAGCTCAGGGAACCTATCCCTCTGCCTGAATGTTAAACCGAAATGCCTTTGTTTAGGATACTGTCTACCTGTGGATGGTTTTAGAAAAGAAGAAATTAACACACCCCCTCCATGGAGCTGGCCATTCCAGGAGATTCTGCAAGATTAACGGCCTTTTTACTTTACTTCCTCACCTCCCCCATCTCTGTTCTATAAAAGAACCTGGCATCCAGACCCCGAAAAGATGGTTATTTTGAGACATTACTCTGCCATCTTCTTGGTCAGCCAGCTTTCCGAATAAAGTTGTACTCCTTGCCTCAACACCACATCTCTAGGTTAATTGCAGTGAGCAGAGCAAGCTTGGAGTTGGTAACAGTAGGAAAGCAGGGTGAAAATGCCTATTTATTAAGCCTCTCTGCATCTGGTACTGTGCTACCACTGATTATTTAACATAATTCAGTAAGTATCAAATACGTCTATGAGGTATTTGAGAGATGATAAATTTTTTTCTTTGAAGACAAAGTTCTTGAATGTCAATCCAAAGAAATATTTCACATAGGAGGAAACTGAGTTATGTGGAAGCCAAAGTTATCAGAAAAGCTTCAGAAACAGCATATGCCATGGACCACTCTGCCAATAACACCCAAATCCTTGTCTTCAGCCACCTTTGCCAGTTAATACCCAAATGTAGCCAAACTCATGACAATGAGTTGAGCTCAGTGTGCAGTTTCAACATGTTCAGACTGTGACAAGTAGCGAAAACTAGCATTAGTCAAGATTAGTAAATGGAAATAGTAATGATGATTATGATTAATAAAGCAGAACAGTGATGCTTATGATAAAAGCAGACAAGCAGATGAGTATCTGACAAATAGGACTGCAGGGAATAAGATAAGGATAAAATCAAATCTATGTAACTTGAACTTCAGAAGGGGGTTGGTAAGGCCATCTTCTCTATAGCATGCATGCATGCTAAGTCGCTTCAATCACGTCCGACTCTGTGCAATCCCATAGATGGCAGCTCACCAGGCTCCCCCATCCCTGGGATTCTCCAGGCAAGAACACTGAAGTGGGTTGCCATTTCCTTCTCCAATGCATGAAAGTGAAAAGTGAAAGTGAAGTCACTCAGTCGTGTCCGACTCTTTGCGACCCCATGGACTGCAGCCTACCAGGCTCCTCCATCCGTGGGATTTTCCAGGCAAGAGTACTGGAGTGGGGTGCCATTGCCTTCTCCATCTCTATAGCAGATGATCTCAAGATAATAGATTCTTCTGGTTCGAATTAGGATTCCTAAAGACAGCTTTCTCCGCGAAAGTTATTTTTACTTGATTCACACACGTTAGCCTTGGTAGCATTTGTTGGTAAGAGAGAAACTTGGGGTGTGCTGTAGAGACAGATTAATTAATTAAATTGATGATTATTTCTGTGAGAACATTAATGCACATAAATGAAGCAATAAGGCGCTAAGATTGAGGAGGGAACTTCTATTCAAATATCTAGTTCAAAGTATTTCTGAAATAAGCTGAATATAATATTTTTAAATGAACTTAAAAGTTTATACTGGATGTGGTTATTCTTTAAATGTTACTAAGCTGAACATTTCAGTGCTTAGAGCATGCAGACCTACTCTCATGATAAACAGTAATTTCTAAGTGATTCTGAGTAAATATTTCCCTGTCATTTCCTTAGAGTGACCCTCTTGGGTTACTGTGAACTGGCTAAAAATATTGATTCCAGAAATGAGTATGAAATGTTGTGATTTCCAATTATTCTAAGAAATTGGTCTTTGAAATCTGAATGATGAAGGATAAAGCGGCTCCAATTTATTCTGTGAAACAGGACTTTTATTTAGAGTCTTTGGTCGAGTTAGCAAGGCAAATAAGACAGAATACTAGTGGGATAGTAATATTGTCAACTGGTGCCCTCCAGTGGTGGAATTTGAAGCAGTTTTCAATCCGGTAAAATTCGTAATGTCTTCTGCTGTTCAAATCTCAGATTCTTTTTTTTTTTTTAACAGAAATGAACCCAAATCTTTTGAGAGCCTCATAGTTAAGAATAAAACCACAAAGACTTTAAATCAGACTTTGTTTTACTTTGTACAGTCATTGTAAGATGCCGGTGAAGGAGGCTGTTTGTTTGCCGTTAAAGTCAAGTCCTCTCCGGGGGGTAAAAGGCTAAGAGACACAGATGCTCAGTGTCAATTTCAATTTCAATTGACTGAGCAGGAAGCGGTTGGGAAGGCATTTTTGAGTCCTCGGGCTAATCGGATCTCCCTTTTATCACATTGCTTTGTGATACCCTCTTTTGCTTGAAGGAATTACTCTTCTGGACTGAGCAGGTCCTCACTTGGGGATACAGACTCTTTGCTTCCTGTTGGCGGCACAGCCCTCCTGCCTGTCCATATGGGTGTTTGATGAAGAAACGGATGACTGCGCATTCAAGTGACAAATGTCTAGGTGTGGGTATCCCCACCCTGGTTCATTATTTCCGTTCTTGTTTTAAAGTCTTTCTCTTGACCACCTCAGGATGTCTCTGGGTCCGGTCCCCATTATGGTCTACTCCATCCTCACCTTCCTTCAGGGTTTCCTTTTAGGTGAGGGATCAGGTGCCTGTCAGACATCAAGGTGGGGGGTGGGGGGGGCCTGGAGCACAGATATTCTTAAGCATCTTCTTATATTAAAACATTTTTTTAAATGACAAGACAGATTTAGCAGAATTGTAGTATATCTTTTCCTTCCCAAATTGGAATACTTTATTCCACTAATAATTTTAGCACCATTTCAATATTATTACCAAACCCAGGTTCAGCTGCTCACCACACAGAAGCCAATAATTTGAGAGGCAAGTGTCGGTATAAAGGAAAGATGCTTTAATCAGAAAACCTGGCTCTCTGGGGAGGTAGTGGACTCCTGTGCAGAGACCAACTCCAGAGTCTGCTCAGCCATGACAGTTTTTAAGAGAAAATGAGGCAGTGATGGGAAGAATCTCAGTGAATCATTGTTGAGAAGGTTGGGTTCTGCCTCATTCTCTATTGCTTACAGACTAGCTGACTGTTACTTCAGATATTATCTTGCCCAAATGATCTGCCTACAAGATTGCTTAGGGGGCTGTTGAGACTAGAGAGTTAGACATTTTTTTAAAAACTGCTTAAATCTTTATTCTTACTTCCTTTTATCTAGGAAAAGCATCAACAGGTTCAGTTCAGTCATGTCCTACTCTTTGCGACCCCATAAACTACAGCACTCTGGGCTCCCCTGTCCATCATCAACTCCTGAAGTTAACTCAATTTCATGTCCATGAAGTCGGTGATGCCATCCAGCCATCTCATCCTCTGTCGTCCTCTTTTCCTCCTGCCCCCAATCCCTCCCAGCATCAGAGTCTTCCAATGAGTCAACTCTTCGCATGAGGTGGCCAAAGTATTGGAGTTTCAGCTTTAGCATCATTCCTTCCAAAGAAATCCCAGGGCTGATCTCCTTCAGAATGGATTAGATGGATCTCCTTGAAGTTTGAGGGACTCTCAAGTCTTCTCCAACACCACAGTTCAAAAGCATCAATTCTTCAGCACTCAGCTTTCTTTATGGTCCAATTCTCACATCCATACATGACTACTGGAAAAACCATAGCCTTGACTAGACAAACCTTTGTTGGCAAAGTAATGCCTGTGCTTTTTAATATGCTGTCTAGGTTGGTCATAGCATTTATTCCAAGGAGCAAGAGTCTTTTAATTACAAGGCTACAGTCACCATCTGCAGTGATTTTGGAGCCTCCCAAAAATGAAGTCTGCCACTGTTTCCATTGTTTCCCCATCTATTAAACATGTGACATTCAGGATAATAGTTACAACTCTTGGTTACTTGTGAGAAAAACTCAGTTTCAACTATTAATAGCTAAGCAGAGAAAGTGAAACAGGAGAGTGAAAAAGTTGGCTTAAAACTCAACATACAGAAAACTAAGATCATGATATCTGGTCCCATCACTTCATGGCAAATAGATGGGGAAACAATGGAAACAGTGAGAGATTTTATTTTGAGGGGCTCCAAAATAACTGCAGATGGTGACTGCAGCCATGAAATTAAAAGATGCTTACTCCTTGGAAGAAAAGTTATGACCAACCTAGACAGCATATTAAAAAGCAGAGATATTGCTTTGCAGACAAAGGTCTGTCTATTCAAGGCTATGGTCTTTCCAGTAGTCATGTATGGTTGTGAGAGTTGGACCATAAAGAAAACTGAGCACTGAAGAATGGATTCTTTTGTACTGTGGTATTGGAAAAGATGCTTGAGAATTCCTTAGACACAAGGAGATCCAACCAGTCCATCCTAAAGTAAATCAGTCCTGAATATTCATTGGAAGGACTGATGCTGAAGCTGAAACTCTAATACTTTGGCCACCTGATGCGAAAAACTAACTCATTTGAAAAGACCCTGCTGCTGGGAAAGATTGAAGGCAAGAGGAGAAGGGGACGACAGAGGATGCGATGGTTGGATGGCATCACCAACTTGATGGGCATGCATTTGAGCAAGCTCTAGATGTTGGTGATGGACACAGAAGCCTGGCGTGTGCTACAGTCCATGGGGTCGCAAAGAGTCGGACACAACTGAGAGACTGAACTGAACTGAGTACCAGCCATGTGGTTTCAGTTCCAAACTGGTAAATGGTTTCAATCCCATTCTTCTAGCTAGGTTCTTTTAAGGTTAGAGGGGGACAGAAATAGGCATAGGAAAGGGTCAGAAGAGCAACTTTTGGTATAATTGCACTACCTATAAGGTGATTGCAGATAATACTTATAAAAATTTGGTTCCAAGTGAACTATGAAAATGTTGATCTAGTATAGGCTCATAATCTTAAAGAAGCTTCCCTGGTGGCTCAGACAGTAAAGAATTTGCCTGCAATGCGGGAGACCTGAGTTCGATTCCTGGGTTGGAAAGATCCTTTGGGGGAGGGCATGGCAACCCACTCTGGTATTCTTGCCTGGAGAATCCCATGGACAGAGGAGCCTGGCAGGCTACAGTCCATGGGGTCACAAACAGTTGGACACGACTGAGTGACTAAGCACAGCACAAAGAGCACCCCCCTTCTTCAGTCCTGTCAGTACATCTATCTAACAACAAGTATACATTCACTGAAAGAAACTATGGTAGCATCAAAAGTCTAAAAGGATGCAACATCAAAAATATAAGCCCTTCCTAAGTGGGAAACGTGGACCAAATAAATGGCTTAGCCTTTTTCTAGAGAGAACGTGTGAAAAGTAGACTGTTTCTATGTAACTAAATATGGAAGTGCATTTAGGCTCAAAAACAAGCAGGAATTGAGGAGACTATTTCATTTAGAGAGAAGAGCTAAAGGATCTCTTAGTAACAACCTCCCAGACAAACCTCAGTCAATTCATATTCAAATCACACAGATTTTAAGGGCAGGAGATCCGCTTATGGGGGGCTTGGAGAGGGAGTATATCTTTATAGGGATAATTATTAACTAAGAATAGAAGCAGATGGTTGAGGAGCTCTCTTTTTAGATGCTCATGTCCAGTAGAGATAGTTCATATTCTAATGCTCTTATCAGCCCATCCTAATATTTTATAGCATCCGGAGGAAATAGGAAAAGCTCATTATCATTTACCTTCATTACCCTTGTCGTCACAGTGAGACTTCTCCACTCCGAGTCTGCAGGTAGTTGTAAGCAGTCAAGCAGAGTTTTGAGTGTAAACCAAAGCGACTGGTAAAGGAGAGAATAACCTTAATACCCCCTCCATGAGTTATATCATTTTCTTCTCATTCAATCTAAGAAAGCTTGTGCCCCAGTTCCACTCAGCCTCAACAGATCCCATACCTGTTTAGAGTATATAAACTTAACCTCTAATCTCTCCACCTTTCCATTTAGCTAGTTTGAAGTTTTAATAATGATTCTCTGGTTACTAAAATGCTGCATTATAATCCCTTTCCATTGTTGTAGTATTTTGACCAGCATCTACTTCTTCATGGATTTCCTTGCTATTTAATGCTAGAAACAAAGTGTTCAAAATCAGTATTGCAACACTAAAGGATCAAGAGGGCAAAGCAATAGAATAGTCTAACGAGACTGAAATATTTAGGTTTATCGTGGGAATTGATTTCATTTTTAAAGCAGATGTTTGGACTTGTAGTATGAATTTATTGGTGGCATGCACCTCATTGTATAATTTAACATCTCTTTCCACTAAATCAGTGATTTAGAATCTCTTGGATCACAGATACCTTTGGGAAACTGTGGAAAGCTATAGATCCTCTCCTTCCCCCTTTATGATTTGTACCCCAAAATGCACCTAAGCACCTGGACACTAAATGTCACGTGCAGTTCCATGTGATTCACTGACTTCATTTTAGAATGCTTACTCTATATTGGTGATTTTCAACTGGAGTGATGTTGTCCTTCCAGGAACATTTAGTGATGTTTGGAGATATTTTTGATTGTCACAATTTGAAAAAGCCCTACTAGAATCTAGAGGCAGGGGATGATATCTTATCGTGTATTGTTACAGTCCCCCAGAGCCAGGTACATTCCTGCTCAAATGTGCACATTGCCAAGGTGCTCTGGATCTGCCCTGTCCAGCACAATGGTCACGAGCCAGTGTGGCTCCTGAGCTCTTGCAGTGTGGCTGGACCGAATTGAGATGTGCTGTCAGTGTCAAAGACACACCAGAGTCCCCAAAACTTCATGTAAGAGTGTAAACTATCACATCAGTATATCTACATTTTGAAACAGTATTTTGAATATATTTGGCTACATATAATATATTCTTAAAATTAATTTCACCCCTTTGTTTTTATTTTTTGTTATGGGGCTACTAGAAAATTTTAAATTACATATTTGGCTCACATCTGTGGCTCACAATACATTTTAATTGGCTAGAGCTTGACTCTGTATAACATGCAATCAGTGAGAACTAAGAGTTCGATTCTAAAATAGGGGACAACAAGCTAGAGCCTGGGAGCCAAACCCAGCTGCCTGCCACCTGTTTTTATAAATCAAGTGTCACTGGGACACAGTCAGACTTATTTGTTTACCTATTTGTTTATCTATGACTGTTTTCATGGTCCAACCAGAGCTGAGTGTTGTGACAAAGATCATATGGCCCCAAGAAAGCTTCAGATATTTATTATCTGCCTCTCTACAAAAAAGTTTGCCAATGCTGGATCGAAGGGTTTTTCCACTAGATGGGTGGGATAAAAATGTTGTCATTCTGACAGTAATAATATTTTCATAGTTGAAGTAAGCAAATCTGGGACTTTTGAAGAAGAGCTGACTGAACAGATGGGAGCAGGTACCACAGAACACACTAATTGGCTAAGCTACCCTCAGATAACTGTACTTTCCCTGTTCAAGGGAAGATGGCTCTTCACAAAGGAGAATAAAAGATAATATTAGTACCTCATGTTAGAAGCAGATCATTAGTCAAAAAAAAAATTATTGAGCACCTACTGTCTGCCAGGCACTCTTCTAAGAGCCGGAGTTACGACAGTGAACAAAAGAAGCAAAGTCCCTTCACTCGT
This sequence comes from Cephalophus harveyi, assembly GCA_006410635.1. Classification (NCBI taxonomy): domain Eukaryota; kingdom Metazoa; phylum Chordata; class Mammalia; order Artiodactyla; family Bovidae; genus Cephalophus; species Cephalophus harveyi. The sequence continues at coordinate 329,412 of SJYT01026163.1, forward strand.
GGGGCATATAGTTCAGTTGGAGAAACAGAATATAAACAAACAAATATATAATATGCCAAGTGGTGATAAGTGCAGTGAAGAAGGTAATTGGATAAAGAGCATTGAAGTGGAAGTGATGCAGTTTTATTTAGAATGATACCATCATAGAAGTCAACATTTTATTTTGGGGGTGTGGAAGGCACACAACTGTAAGCTTTCCCAGAAGAAAGTTGTATAGTATGTGCTTAAATCTTAACTGTGACCCAGTGTTTGTACTAGTAGTAACATAGCATAAGCAGTTATTAAAGCAATTGTGCTGAAATATGTGCACAGGAATATTCCTTGGAGCAGGTTTCTCATAATAAAAAAAAATGACAACTATGTATTCAACTATTCAACTAAATTTATTGAGTTAAACAATATTCATGACATAGTAAGTTTCTTTAAAGAAGCAGAAAAGGTATTATAGCATAATCCAAGTTTTGTAAAATTTGTGGTTCCAGTGAAAAAAGTCTCAAAGTCTTAGCACCAATGTTAAGATAACTAACTGACAGAATTTTAGGTGTTTCTTACATGCTTCTTTACACTTCTCTGTAAAACAAACAAACAAACAAAAAAAGTCCATGAATAAATTTATTTAAAAACAGAAGGGAAATTCTATTCCTCCAAAAATGCCAATGGAAAAAAAAATGCCATTAAAGATCTCCCACAGTGTGGCTATCTTCCACTGAAGCATCAGAAGTGAGTTGACAGGGTGTGAGATAATTAGTAGAAGGACAAAGTGAATAGCTTTTCTAAACAAATCCTATAGATTCTGGGACCCCAATCTCACATAATCTACCAGAGAATTAAGGTAAACCCAATTAATTCCTTAACCTGCGGCCATGTTGAAATGCTTAGAGATGTCAGTAGAAGGAAACTCCAGAGAAAACAAAGATTACCTACAAGTAACTGGTGGCAATTCTAGACTCTATACCACCCAGAAAAACTCAGAGTTCTCAGTGTTTCTCAAAGTGTGGTCCTGGGATCACTACACAGACGTCATTTGATAATGGTAGTAGTAGTTGGGGATAGCAGGGGAGATGCTCATTGAACATTTGGAGTCTTGGGTCCTACTTCACAACCATACGTGGGTGGGTTCACTATTTTCATTTTTTAAGAGATTCCCTGATGGATTCTTATGCAAAGCAAAGTTTGAGATAAAGTGCTTGTAGGAGAGGAAAATGATTACTTTCAGTTTTGCTATCTCTTTAGCTTAGAGGTGCTTATACTATAGGAGAAGCCCTTGGGAAAAGGAAGGGCAATAGGGACTTACCTAGTCATCGTGTAATTATTGAAAAAGGGACTCCTGCTTATGTTGGCCCTGTAAGGAGGACCCTGGCTAATATTGGCCAGTCATAGCCACAGACTGTTTTTGAACAATCCTGGTACTCTTTGTCTGAGAACTGAAACCAGCCTGATCTCCTATCCCTGGCTAAACAGTATTGGAGTTGGGCATATTGTCCCATGCTTGTATTAATACTGAGACAGGTAAGAGTAAGTCCCTACCTATTCCTAGAAGGAAATCCTCCCTCATATAAGATAGGAATGCCTACCAATTAAAGTATCTTATTTATAAAGACTTACTGCTTACAAAAGAGATCCAGAAAAACATCAATTTCTGCTTTATTGACTACACCAAAGCCTTTGACTGTGTGGATCACAAGAAACTGTGGAAAATTCTGAAAGAGATGGGATGGGAGGGATTGCGGGCAGGAGGAGAAGGGGATGACAGAGGATGAGATGGCTGGATGGCATCACTGACTCAATGGACATTAGTTTGGGTAAACTCCAGGAGTTGGTGATGGACAGGGGAGCCTGGCATGCTGCAATTCATGGGGTCGCAAAGAGTCGGACACGACTGAGCGACTGAACTGAACTGAACTTGAGTGCTTGTTCACTAAGGTTAAATTTCAGATCTTTTCCTCTTTGTGTCTACCACTGACAGCTAATATGTCACAAAATATGCCCAATTCCAACCATTCACTGTCCTGTAAGACAAACCTTAGAAGCATCTGTACTGGGCCCTAAAATCTCAGAAACACCTTCCCTAACTTCCCCGTTTTGAACGCTAGTCAATTCTGCCATGGTGGTGTCTGCCTTAGGGCCACAGGACTAAGATGTATTGCGTTGCCTAATCAACAGTCTATTCTGAAAATCTATAGTATATTTACTTTCAAGATGCCACTATTTCGGTTGCTGTGGGTTGGCGCACTTCAGCTTCCCCAGCGTATCTGTGATACGTGACTCATACACATTCTGTTTCTAGGCTTCACTGTTCCCCTTTCAAGAATGGCAATGTTTCTTATTCCCAAGTAAGGCTCTTGGCAAACATCCCCATACAAAGTTGCACTTATCAAAGAGATACCCAGATGAAAAATATAAAAGGGGAAAAAAAAAAAAAAAACAGCTTTGTAAAAGTTTGTGTAAGTTTCTCTCCTAATTTAAATTCTAGAGATGCTTGTAAGCAGTGGCAGCTGAATTCCACCTTTTATTAACTTCCTTGGTGCAGCAGCTGTCTCACTGATACAGGATTTAGAGTGTAAGCTCCAAGCTCAACAGAGAACCAAGGAGAACACACAGGAAAAAGTCTGAAGCAAAAATAAACAGAATAAGAACTTGAGCATACCTGGAAAACAGGATCAAACATATGTGAATGGGTATTTGATTCTTCCCTTGTGGCCTGTGAGACCTTTAGCATCTCAATGTCCCTAACCTTAGTGAAGTGAAGTGAAAGTCGCTCATCATGTCCGACTCTTTGCGACCCCATATACTGTCCATGGAATTCTCCAGGCTAGAATACTAGAGTGAGTAGCCTTTCCCTTCTCCAGGGGATCTTCCCAACCTAGGGATCAAACCCAGGTCTCCCACATTGCAGGCGGATTCTTTACCAGCTGAGCCACAAGGGAAGCCTTCCTAGCCATAAGTTACCCTAACTAAAATGGAAATTTAAATTGTGCAGTGGTATGGATTCCCTGGTGGCTCAGAGGTTAAAGCGTCTGCCTCCAATGTGGGAGACCTGTGTTCGATCCCTGGGTCGGGAAGATCTCCTGGAGAAGGAAATGGCAACCCACTCCAGTATTCTTGCCTGGAGAATCCCATGAACTGAGGAGCCTGGTGGGCTACAGTCCACGGGGTCACAAAGGGTCAGACACGACTGAGTGACTTTACTTACTTACTTACTTACTATGGATTAAGTGCTAAAGCTAAAACACGAGCTTTCTAAATGGAAAGTATTTTTTTCTTCTTTTTTTTACTTTGTGCTAATTGTATCTGAAAGCTCTCAGATGAAAGTTGAAATAAGATTTAAATGTAGATTTATTTTTGAATCCTGGTTCTTTCTCTTAGTAACCTTGTGTCCTTGGGTAATTAATCCCTTTAAGTCTTAGTTCTCTTATCCACAAATCTTAAAATATTATATTCCCGTGAATAACAAATAATATATTTAAAGTACTTAACACATCATTCCATTTGATCAGCTCACACCTTGGTCAAGGTATGTAACCTTCTATGCCTAATTCAGAGCATCACATATGCCAGATATCCTTCAGAAGCAGAGAACTTCCCATTCCAGTGGAACCCACCATCGTAGTAAGCCAAGATTTCTCTCCCTTTTGCTTCCAGGAGATCTCTGCTACATATCAGTTTGAACTCTAACCTAAGAAACTTTAACAAAGAAACTCATGTAGTTCTAAACATTTAATTTTCTACACAAGTCCAAGCTACAGTATCGGGTTTCTCTTCCTTTGTCTGCCTGTGTTTTTTTTTTTTGTTTGTTTGTTTTTTCCATTCTGTGCTTCTGCACTCTTGTTTTAACCAGAGATGTTTTGTTCCAAGATATACCCACCAAGCAGCCAAAGAATGTTAGGACCCATAAGTGACCTGATGCCTGCTGTGAACCTCTTTAAGGGCTGAAAATTATAAAATTGGAGGTATGTTAAGAAGCAGATATTTCCACAGTCTATTCAGATATTTGGTCCCATTGTTCATGGCAAATAGATGAGGAATTAGTGGAAAAAGTGGCTGACTTTATTTTGGGGGGCTCCAAAATCACTGCAGATGGTGACTGCAGCCATGAAATTAAAAGACGTTTACTCCTTGGAAGGAAAATTATGACCAACCTAGACAGCATATTAAAAAGCAGAGACATCACTTTGCCAACAAAGGTCCGTCTAGTCAAGGCTATGGTTTTTCCAGTAGTCATGTATGGATGTGAGAGTTGGACTAAAAAGAAAGCTGAGCACCAAAGAATTGATGTTTTTGAACTGTGGTATTGGAGAAGACTCTTGAGAGTCCCTGGGACTGCAAGGAGATCCAACCAGTCCATTCTGAAGGAGATCAACCCTGGGATTTCTTTGGAGGGACTGATGTTGAAGCTGAAACTCCAATACTTTGGCCACCTGATGCAAAGAGCTGACTCATTTGAAAAGACCTTGATGCTGGAAAAGATTGAAGGCAAGAGGAGAAGGGGATGACAGAGGATGAGATGGTTGGATGTCACCACCAACTCAATGGACTTGAGTTTGGGGAAACTCCAGGAGTTGATGATGGACAGGGAGGCCTGGTGTGCTGCAGTTCATGGGTCGCAAAGAGTCAGACTTGACTGAACGACTGAACTGAATTCAGATATTCAGAGTCTTTCACTGGTATAAGTTTGCATTATTTAATTTCTCTAGGAGCAAGCAAGAAAAATACCAAGAGTCTGCCTTTGGGGAGATGCCATTTCATGAACAATCAAGCAGTAATAAATGGTAATTCTGGATTTTGAGGGGAAAATATGAAGCTATAAAGCCATTCATTTCATGAGACTGCCATGGGATATTCTCCCTTTTCAATAATCTGCCCATGCAGCTGATAAATGTTTATTTAGTGACAACAGCATCTCGAGTACTGTAACATCGAAAAGGAATTCCCACACTCGCTGGGACCTGCAGGATGACCTGCGTTATGGGAATGATTTTATGCAGAAATAAGCTAGAAAGTAGGGGTCAGAAGCTCAGTAGACAGCCCAGGAATCTGAGGGTGGAAATAATATTGTGTGTTTGAGAAAATGGTGGGAGGAAGGAACCAAAGGGAGACTGGACTCGGAATATACACTCAGGCAGATGGAGCACCAGGATGTGCAAATGCGTGCTCAGTCACTCAGTCGTGTCCAACTCTCTGAGACCCCATGGACTGTAGCCTACCAGGCTCCTCTGTCCATGGGATTCTCCAGGCAAGAGTACTGGAGTGGGGTGCCATTCCCTCCTCCGGGGGATCTTCCCAACCCAAGGATTGAACCTATGCCTCCTGCATCTCCTGCACTGCAGGCAGATTCCTTACCACGGAGCCTCCTGGAAAGCCCTGGAGCATGAGGAGAAGGTGGTCCTATTACAAACTGCGAAATGGACTTAGATGCACGGTCCAATAGCAGTGTGAGGTTTCGCCCGTTTAGACCCGAGATCTGAATTCACTTCAGATGCCAAGGCCTTGCTTTTAACCACTATGCTAATGTCTCTTTCAAAGTTTCCTGTACATGGCTGAACTCAAATGAGGCTCCTCCTACTCACAGGTAGCATTCATTCCTCCTCAGAGTCTTTCCTGGGTGCCCCCTCCTATCTTAGCTCCCCTCTTTCCTTCTCCCATGGCATCCACTTCCTTCTCTTAAGGATAATTCCGGTCCCTCTGTACAATAATTGCTGCCTTCTCTTTCTCCCATCCTTGGACTATAGTTTTCTTAAAGCCAAAGGTTGTCTCCTGTTTTCTGTAATCTCACCAGTGCCTGATTTACTGTTCATACTCTACATGGTCTGTTGAATGTGGGGGTAAATGGAAGAATGGATGTCAATGAGCCTGTGGGGGGGATGGACCTGTAAAAGGTGGGAGTTATGCATTAAGGCTCTGCAGAATTGTTTACCTGAGAGGGGTCTAGGATAATCAAAGTAAAAGTAAATAGACAAGTTGGCTATTGTTCATCAATTTAGATTTCGGTCTGTTAACTGATCTAACTGGAATTCAGAATCTAAAATACAATGGCAGATTTAGTTTAAGTTTTCTGTGTCTCCACTAAAGTGAGAAGCAGCAGGGGCATGGTTGTCACTGCTCCACCCTATGCTATGTCAAGAACCCAGGGGCCCTGTTCCCCCATCATCCCACTTCACCTATGGTTTGCATGCATGGTGCCTTGAGCACTTATATCTCCGTCCCAGAAAAATTGCTACTAGTCCAACCTCTTCCTTATGAATCAGCCACAGACATTCCTCTGCTTTTCATTTCTTTGCACCGTGCTAATGGAGAATAAAATATATTCTGAAGCCCAGTTCACTGTATAACCTTACTTGCATTAAAAAAAGAAGGCCATTTATACATGTATGGAAAAAATATAGAAGAGATGCCCCAATTGATAATGGTGGGTATTTCTGAAGTGGAGGGATGCTGGAGAATCTTGGAGCTTTTTTCTCTATTGTTTAGGGTTTTTCCTATAACTAAACCATATACCTGGTGAAATGAAAGCAATTTAAAAGTTACGATAGCAATTCTGAACTCACAACAATAATTGTGACCACTATGGCTGTACTACTTATTATATACCTCCAATCAACACCCCTACCTCCCACCCGACCCCACCCCCATTCACCGGGAGTCCTTGAAGTCAGATCATGCCCTTAGGGGTCAGATCCTTACTCTCGAGCCCAGGGCTCTGCAGAGAAAGGACTAGACTGCAGAGAATGGAGTAAACTGAGAAAATGAACTCTCAGTTTCTGTTTTAAATTCGAACACCTGTGCTTTGAAGTGAACATGATAAATTTTTTATTCCTCATCTAAAATTTGGAGAAAAGTCTGAAGGATATTTGTGCACTCTGGGACTGTCAGTTGTTGAAATAATTTTAGCCTGAGGTCAAAAAGAATAGCAGTAGATGCTGAGTCAGTTATGCAAATACGCTCATTGATTCTGAGTAGCATTGAATGGTAAACGGTCTTCATCTATCTTCCACATTCTTCTTAAAAGCATTTTTTCCATTGCAAAGCAGTCCTGTCCTTATGGTGCCTTTCAAGGGAAGCCTTTGCCTGTGTTTGCAGTCTGACTGAGAGTCCAGCAAGGGACACAGAGGCCAGCATTCAATTTATTCCATCTCTTCTGAAACAGGCAAATTGTGCATAACCACAGCCAGCCTGACAGGGTCTCACTGAGAGTGCATTTCATTAGGGTTGTCATTTTCATGGGCTTCCAGCAGACCTGGTGAAAAGCTGACCTCATACCTCAAGAAGGGTCAACTTTAATAATAAACAACAAAGACGGACCAAGGAAGAGCATCACTGGGCCGGACCTGGATTTATTCCCCAAGAACTAGAGCTATAAGCATTTCTTCCAAATGGAATTGAGAGACTCCTTAAACAATATGGGAAAGGCGACAGGAAAGCAGAATAACCAAGGGTTAACAGCACAAGGTAACATGTGAGTCAATGACTCTCAGCCTCACTTTCCCCATCTCTAAAATGGGAAAAATATTAATCTCTAATCCCTGATTCCCAAAAGATTTAAAAAAGACAGTCTGTATGTTTCACTATACATAGCACAGTGCCCGGTACGTTATTGGTACTTAATAAATGGTCTCATCATCATGAACAGTTGGAGCACAGCAATGTGGGATAATTAGAAAAATCTAATACTGCAGTTGGAGCCAGACTCTGAATCCAATCTCCATTCTACCACTAGTTATGTCTTCGGAGGCAGCTGTATAATTTCTGGTTCTCCATTTCCTCATTGGTGAAATAAACAGTTGGACTGGATTTAGAGTTGCAAGCTGGCAGCCTACAGAAGTGCTTCATTTGGCTCCTTAACAATGTTCCAAAAAATTAGAGAAATTTAAATTTCTCTAAAGAACCTAGATATCTGGTTTCTAATGAAAACCAGGGCAGCATTTCCACATGGCCATAACTGAGCAGCAGCAGGTTTTTAGACAGGTCTTTAGTCCAGTGACCTGTTCACCACAGTCCCCACCAGGCCCTACTGTCTTACACTGAGACCACCTAATTAATTTGCATTAAGTTCCTGGTCCCTGAAACCATTTAGATTTGCAAAACAAGGATTAGATCAGTGGTTCTTAACTTTAGCATCACCTGGGCAGTGTTTAAAAATAATAGTGACGCCTCCTCCCATACTAATTAAGTCAGAATATCTGTCCATAGTGCCTGGACACCTATATATATACATATATATATATATATACACACATATAGTTTTTCAAAACTCCTCAGCTGTTTGAAATCTACAACTAGAGATAAGACCTGCTGAATCAAGTATTCCCTAAAGTTCTCTCAGTGTGATGGTTCCCTGATTCTGAATTCATTAACTTTTATACTACTCTAGCTTCCCTGGTGGCTCAGCTGGTAAAGAATCTGCCAGCCATGGCGGAGACCTGGATTCTATCCCTGGGTTGGGAAGATCCCCTGGAGAAGGGACTAGCTACCTACTCCAGTATTCTGGCCTGGATAATTCCATGGACTATATAGGCCATGGGATTGCAAAGAGTCAGACAGAACCGAGCAACTTTTACTTTCTTTCACCGCCTGAATGTGTAGACAGCTACTATATGAAAATTGCATGTTCAAACTACAACTGCTATACATTAAAACATGACGAAATAGAGCAAATGAAAGCCTAAACAATTCCTTTCTGTTCTTTAATAGCCTGGGAAGACTTGGGGATAAATTTTGCTTACTCCAAAAACAATCACTGTAAAAGAAAAAATACACATAGCCTTTGTCACTTTTATATTTTCTTTTTGCATCTTATTAGTCTCTAGTTCCTACATCAGGTTTTGAAACCTCTTCTAGATTTATGTTTGGATGTCTCATTGTAATTACTCTAGTAAGGAAGAAGAGGTGTACTATTGCTCACACCCCTCCTATCATATTAATACCAAAGTAATGTGAAAAATAAGCATTAATTTCTTTAGACAGGGAGTTCCTAAGTTTTAAAATATTTTCTTTAGCCTGCTTTTTTCCTTTCAGCTCCTCTGATTTTATAAGGATCTTTTTGATAAACTTCTTCATCTATTTACAACTTTTGGTCAGTTTATCTTAATGCTCTTTAATTTTAGAAGATTAAAATGTACTTGATTTTATCATTTTAATTCTCCTATTGCCAAATTTAGTATTTCTGTTAACTGTGCTATCTAGAGCGTTTGGAGGGAGACTTTTCCCACCCAGAGGGACATTTGGCAGTAACTAGAGACGACTGAAGCGAGTTAGCAGCAGCAGCAGAGACATTTCTCTCCACCGCCGCCCCGGCCTCGGGCCTACAGTAGCTCCTTTGGGCAGCGCCTGTGCGCCGTCGCAGTAAAGTGATGCTTAAAATTCTCCAAGCCAGGCTTCAGCAATGCATGAACCGTGAACTTCCAGATGTCCAAGCTGGTTTTAGAAAAGGCAGAGGAACCAGAGATCAAATTGCCAACATCTGCTGGATCATCAAAAAAGCAAGAGAGTTCCAGAAAAACATCTATTTCTGCTTTATTGACTATGCCAAAGCCTTTGACTGTGTGGATCACTGTGGAAAATTCTGAAAGAGATGGGAATACCAGACCATCTGACCTGCCTCTTGAAAAATGTGTACGCAGGTCAGGAAGCAACAGTTAGAACTAGACATGGAACAACAGACTGGTTCCAAATAGGAAAAGGAGTACGTCAAGGCTGTATGTTGTCACCCTGCTTATTTAACTTATATGCAGAGTACGTCATGAGAAACACTGGGCTGGATTAAGCACAAGCTGGAACCAAGATTGCTGGGAGAAATATCAATAACTTCAGATATGCAGATGACACCACCCTTATGGCAGAAAGTGAAGAGGAAGTAAAAAGCCTCTTGATGAAGGTGAAAGAGGAGAGTGAAAAAGTTGGCTTAAAGCTCAACATTCAGAAAACAAAGATCATGGCATCTGGTCCCATCACTTCATGGGAAATAGATAGGGAAACAGTGGCTGACTTTATCTTTCTGGGGCTCCAAAATCACTGTATATGGTGACTGCATCCATGAAATTAAAAGACACTCCTTGAAAGGAAAGTTATGACCAACCTAGACAGCATATTGAAAAGCAGAGACATTACTTTGTCAAAAAAGGTCTGTCTAGTCAAGGCTCTGGTTTTTCCAGTAGTCATGTATGGGTATGAGAGTTGGACTATAAAGAAAGCTGAGTGCAGAAGAATTGCTGCGTTTGAACTGTTGTGTTGGAGAAGACTCTTGAGAGTCCCTTGGACTGCAAGGATACCCAACCAGTCCATCCTAAGGGAGATCAGTCCTGGGTGTTCATTGGAAGGACTGATGCTTAAGCTGAAACTCCAGTACTTTGGCCACCTGATGAGAAGAGCTGACTCATCTGAAAAGACCCTGATGCTGGGAGGGATTGAGGGCAGGAGGAGAAGGGGACGACAGAGGATGGGTTGGTTGGATGGCATCACTGACTCAATGGACATGGGTTTGGGTGTACTCCAGGAGTTGGTGATGGACAGGGAGGCCTGGCGTGCTGCGGTTCACAGGATCGCAGAGTCGGACACGACTGAGTGACTGAACTGAACTGAAGTGAAGAGACATTTCCGGGTGTCAGGAGTGGGAGTGATGTAACCACTGGTGCCAGTGGCTAGAGACCCTTATGTCCCAGTGCACAAGATAGTGTTCACCACTGAGTTACCTGCTGACCCAAAATGACAATTGTGCAGAGGCTGAGAAACCTTATATAAAGTTTTATTCTAAGAAAAACTGTGCTCCACATGCATAAATTGTGGGATTTCAATCCCTGACCATGGAAAAATCATTAAGACGGTGTTTCAGTTTAAAAATGTGAACCTTTAATTTTCCCCCTTCCAAGTACTTTGTACTCTGAAATGAACAGTTATATGCAAATACTGGCCAATTAGTCTGTGGTTCAGTTGAGAACAGAAAGCAGACAAGGTGTGGCAAGGACTCAAGAAAGGAGACAAGGAAAAAATGTATTTTTATTATATTTAGGCCAATTCTTCTATTTGCATCTTCATAAACAGAGGAAATTCTCCTGGGAAAGTCAGCCCCTTCTTGGGAAATAAGAACTTGCCAATATTAATCAATGGGCATCATTAACAAGTGGTCTGGGAATCTACATCTCCTGTTAAAAGTGCATTGTCAGCAAAGGGTGGTCAGTTATAAATAGCCAAAGTCTGGTTCAAAGACACACTGTCTATTTCCAAGAGTCGAACCCTCTGGTTTTGAGGATGGTTCTTGGTTGGTATGCATGTTCTCAGAGTTCTCAGTGACCACAGTTATGCAAGATTCATGGCAGTTTAAAAAAGAAAAAGCCACCTTTGAAATAAGACTTGGAATGGGATGAAACACACCCAATAACATTCTTTCGTTGGTTAGAATTTTATTTTGCTAAGGATTCTTTCCTCCTAGCTCCACCTGGCCATTCTACAAAGTTCAACTGACCCACCATGAGAAGAAACTATGAATCAGAGGGTGCATGTTCTAGCTAAAAACTAAAAGAAAAAAAAAAGGAAGACACACTATGCGGACCAAACCAAAGAAAATATACTTTGGGACTGTGGGGCTGACTCTGGTTCATGGGTCAGCAGCTTGAAACTGATGGAAAAATTATCTAGAGGCTCTTTAAGCTCAAAAATTCTATGGGTGGAATTTCTAGTAAGAAAACTGTCCACTGCTAACACATGCTTTTAATAGCAGCCATTTCCCTGATTGTGTTGTTTTCCTGTTCAAGAATCCACCATGGCTCTCCATTATTCTTCAAACTCAGTCCAAGCTTCAAAAAATGCACAACTCTGAAATTCGAGTCCAGCATCCATTTTATGCTGATTTCCCAGCATCCTCTGATATTAGCGCTAGCTTTTCGCCCCCTAACATTCCTTCCTATTGCCTAGAGAGGCTCCTTCCAAGGGCTTCATCTTTGCCCAGTCTCTGCCTCCAAGCAGACTGCTCTCTCCTACCACTTCTTGTCCCAAGCCAGACACCCTCCACACTCCAATGTCTTCTCTTTTAGACCTTCCGGATTACCCTGGGAAAAGATGTCCATCCAAAAAACAGTCTCTGCCACAATCTACCTGATAAGAATTCAGACCTGGAAGTCAGCTATCCTGTTAACCAGTGCTTCACACTTGGCCGTTTCTGTAATTTGTTAAACCTCAGCTTCCTCACCTCTCCTGAGTCCTCTTGTCCGTAGTCCACATAACTAGTTCACAAACTAGTTTCTGCAAGTGATCCACTACATTTTCCATTCATACTTTTTGTTGAACACCTATTTTACTTGAACTTGAGTGTGTGTGTATACACATACACTCTCTTCAGAGTTCTTCCCCTTGCTAAAGTCATCCTCCCCCTCCACTTCATTTTTCACCCAGTCACTCAGCCCTTCAGTCCTTTATTTCCAACTTCTTTCTTGCTCTCTTCAGACATTTTAGATGCCTGAGACTCAATTATACAGAGAAGCTTACTCTGTAATTCCTGTCCTCATCCACAAAATTCTGAACTTATCTTCCGTTTCTGTGAAATAAGGGACTCTTCTGCATCTTAGGAAGTAATGGTGAAATTAACATTTTTGTACCAGAGGTAATACTAGTCCCCACTTTGTGGTGTTACCATAAAGAGGAGTGACATCCAACCGCTAGTTACGTACTGAAGTCAGGTGTTTGTCATCACAGTCCACTGTGGCTTGTCTGTCTCCCTTATGAGATCATCGAGACATTAAGAGGACTCCTCCTGTATCCATCTTTCAATAAATAGTCCACCTGGGCTCCACATTACAGTCACTGAGAGAATTTGGGGAAAAAGAAGGTCAGGTGCCTAAGCCAGGAGTAGATCAGAAAGTTTGCAGCAAGGCCCGGGGTCATCGTTTTCCAGGTGAGTTTAATGTGCTCCCTGGTGTGCAGCCCCACAGAGAGTAATGCCTCACGGGCGGCAACAATCTCTGCTAACGAGGATCATGCTGCCCTCATAAAGCAGGCTTTGGGCTAAGCACTTTCCTAATAACACAGATCTCCAGGTGATGCCGTTGCACCACCAAGGTGGAGAACCCGTGCCAGTCACAGCTTTAGGTCGAGAAGCTTCCCTACCTCCTCTTGAGGTAGGTTGGCTGTTGCAGCATTTTACAGATGAGCAAGCAGGTTAAGGGAGGTTGAGTGTGCTCGAGTCCCTCTGTGAGCAAGTCCCGTGGCGAGGCGGCCAGTCCAGCCTGAGCAGTCTCACCCTGGAGCCCTGCTGTCCTCTCCTGCCTTCTTTAGGAGGAAGCACGTCAGTGTCACTGAACTGCGTTCTGTCACCCTTCACCGCACAGGACTCGGTTCGAGGTAAGGACCATGTCCCTGGGACGCTCAGTTTTCTTTCACGATCATGCTGCTTTGTGTTGCTATTGGTAGCTCTGTGTATATGCTTATAGCATTTTTACCCTGTGATGCTTTTTAGCGCAAAACACTTAAAGCCCCAATATATTATTTTGTATTATGAAAAAATCCTGAGACCTTAATATAATTAAAAGAGGACATGACTTGATTTCAAATGCACATTGGCAAATAACAATATTCTCCCACCCTAGGATATTTGATAATGATGGCTATCTTTTATTATTATCTTTTGATGATTTTACATGAAGCAAGATGGAATAGTATGTCTTTGCTCTAAAGGATTTGCAGTTTGGATTTTCACTGTGTCTGTGAATAAAACTTTAGTTACTTAAGGGATTTAGTTTAATCTCATAAATGATTTTAGCATAAGACCAAACAGAAAACCTAAGCCAACATTTCCTTTATTTTCAAGTCTTGATAGAAAAAAAAATCAAATTCCTTTGCTAGAAAAAGGAAATATTGCCAATACCTGAGTTCTATTTTTATCAAAAATAAATATTCTCTGAAGACATGCAGGTGGTCTGAGCTGTTCTCACTACTCCCCTCTTCTCTTCTGTAGGCACTGACCTCAAAATATTGCCCATTCTGCCCATTCAGTAGGAACCCCCATTTCCAAGCTTTCAGATCCCTGGTTCTCAAACTTTAGCATGCATCAGAACAATCTGGCTCCCCTGGTAGAACACTGATTTTTCAACCCCTCCTGTAGAGTTTCTGATGATAATTTGGGGGGAGAGGGGAATCTAGGCATTTGCATTTCTAAAAAGATCCCAGGTAGCACTGCTGATCCAGGAATAATACTTTGGAAACTACTGATTTGCAATGAACATCCTGTGAAGAGCTGAACGTATGTATATTTTTTAAAGTTCAAAATTTGGGGGCATGGTAGTAAAACACAAGTATCTTTTCATGTATTACCTAAAGGTGTGTTTTTCTGACTAACATCAGCTAACAATAATGTATTAACAAGAAAGCTACAAGAATGTATTGAGGCTTCCCAGATTCTAAGCAAGCGCCCCTGCCTCAAAAGGCATTTAATTAGTATTAACAGATGCAGCTCATTTTCCTGAGCATTGTAGCACCCCTTGGTTACCTGCAGATGGCAGAATATTCTAGCATAAATGCCAGCTTCTATTTATCTTGTGAAATGATTGATAACTTTCAAAAAGTTTTCTGAAAATCAGTGTGTGTGTTAAAAGAAAATATTTTCAAGTATAATGCCCAGAAAAAATGAATATTATTAACAATTTGGGTAATTTGGCAGGTCTTGAAAAAGCAACAAGTAATAGTAATCACTATAAATGGGTTTTCAATACTGTATAACCGGCTGTATATTACTTGCTTTATATGAAGTCTGTCTCTTTATGGTCAGAGCACGCCTGTAAATGTTAATTATTTTTGCTGTTACATACAAAACAAATCTAAGTTTCAAAATTCTACTCATCCTTCAAGTTCTGTTTAGCCTTGTTCCACGAAGCATCTCTGTATCCCCGTACATGAAGCAATCTGTATTGTATCTTCCTCTATCTCTCCACTTCTCTCATAGTCATTTCATAGTCTTGGATTTCTGGAGTTGTGTTCTCATATTCCTCATCCACAGAGATGCTGTGATAATTACAATTTTAAATGAGAATATGTTATTGAAAGTGGAGTCTGGCTGCTTGCCCCTCTAAAGCCAGGAAAGAGACAAGCTTGCTGGAAAGAAAAGTTTGCTGTTTCCTGGAGGCTGGCAGCAGAGTCGAGGGGGGCTACACCTGCCCAAAGCATCATTGATAATCACTGGGCAAGACCTTTTATAGAGGGAGGGAGGGGGCTTCATGTAGAAACAACACGGTCAGCTCTGATGGTCGTCTTGAAGTTGGGTTATGCGGTGGTCTGATCAGCATCGTTTTGATTGTTCCAGGGTAGGTTTGTTCCCATTTCTTTGAGGCCACTTTTTGGAATTGTGGCAGCTTATGTTATGACTAGTCCAGTCACTATGTAGGTCTCTTCCAGCTGATGGGGGTTTCAGTGTCTATAGACAGCTCAAAGGATATAGCTCAGAATCTTATCTTAAGGAGAAACCAAAAGTCCTTGACTTTGTTTAATTAATAGTATTTGGTCTTGTTTGTTTGTGTTTGTTCCTGCATTTTCTCACTTCTCTGATTAAACTTATTCTTTGACTAAAGGTTTTCTATAGATAAAAGTCAGACAGAGGACATGAGCTGGGGAGAAGGACCATGGGGTCCTCCTCCATTTCACATAAACATGAAAGTTATTTATGTTTTAATAAAGGAAAGGCCATACAAATATACACTATGTAGTGAATTGAAAGATGTCCTCCCCCAAAATACATTCACATCCCCAAATCCAGAACTCATGAATATGACTCTATTTGAAAACAAAGATTTTTGCATATGTAATCATGCTAAGGAACTCCAACTGAGCTCATCCTGGATTATCCCAACAGGCCCTAAATCCAAGGGCAAGTAACCTTGCTAGAGACAGCCACAGGGAAGAGGAGAGGCCATTTAAGACAGAGGCAAAGATTGGACTGATACAGCCAGAAATGTAGAGAGAGGTTGAGTAAGTTATCCAGGTCACATAGCACGTGGAGAGCAGTTCAGAGACACTACATTGGATCGCCTGACTCCAAATTTCAACCTGTCCACCACCTTGGTTATTATTGTTTAATCGCTCAGTCCTGTCTGACCCTTTGTGACCCCATGGACTGTAGCCTACCAGTTCGTGGGATTTCCCAGACAAGAGTACTGGGGTGAGTAGCCATTCCCTTCTTCATGGGATCTTCCTGACCCAGAGATCAAACCTGTGTCTCCTACATCTCCTCTATTGGCAGGCAGATTCTCTACCACTTTACCAAGTAAGTGACAGTGTCACAAAATTATAATTTCACTAGATAAATAGAAATTTTTATTTTAGGTCTACTCAGAAAAAGACTACAAAACAAAAATTCTGACCAGACCTTGCCCCCAGAGTGTTGGGGGAAAATCAGACTCTTCCTGGAGTATGGTACAAATCCAGTTTAAAAGAACATGTTCAGTATTATAATTTCATATTTCTCAGATAATGAGTTACTTTTTTTGTGTAAGAAACTAAAGTCTTTATTTAATTGTGTTCCTCAAAGCGTCATTACAATCATTTTATCCCATGCACTAGATTTACCTGAGCACTTATAAAGATGCCCCTTCTCCCCCACCTCCCAGGTATATGTCTCCTTTTATGTATCCAAGCTGTGTACAGAGTTGGAGAATCACTACCCTCCTGTTGCCCTTGGCTATGATACCACCAAAGTAGGACCTCATGTTACAGATGTGATGTGTGGTACAAGCAGGGTTTGAGGTCAGTGGATTTTGGCTAGAATATCAATGCAACCACTTTGCAACTTTCTCCACTTGGACACTGAAGCTCAGTCCAGTGAATGGAGTAGTATCTTCACACTGGGAGAGTAGTGGCAGGTTGGGGGTGGGGTGATGGTGAAGGGGAAGTTTAAAAGTAAGGACACAAAACATATAAACCAGTGATATTTAAAATTAATCTTGAAAAGGAACATTTCAATTGCCTAGCACTGACAGATTTCTGCTTCTTTAGTTGGAAATTAAGATTTTTTTTTTTAGTGATGATATGTATAGGGGGAAAAAACTGCATCTTTAAACACCTGAGTTATCCTCACCCCAGTATGATTCCCACCCATTGAGAAAGACAAGAAAGCAGCTTGCACCTCCCTATTCACACCAACTTCTGAACATCATATCATTCTGTAGAATTCAGAGCAAACTCACCCACCACTGGAGCGTCCTCCCCACCCTCCTGCCCTTGGCTTCTGTGTCTTCCTCTCACTTTGCCAAGGGACTCTGGTCTAATTCATGGCAGTTAAATACATTCATGATGAAATTCAAAATATTCTGCTCTGAAAAACAGATATCACACCTTGCGAGTATATTGAATTACAACCTCAGTGCAGTGCCTGGCAAACCATAAGCACTGATGCATGGGAAGCACTTACCGCCCCTGATCCTGTCATTAGTTTCAGGCTTATTTGAGAATTAAATGAAACCTATATATTGTTGTGGTCCAGTTGCTAAGTCGTGCTGACTCTTCGCGACCCCATGGACTGCAGCACACCAGGCTTCCCTATTCTTTACTATCTCTCTGACTTTGCTCAAACTCACGTCCGTTGAGTCAATGATGTATCTCTTTCTCTCTGTGTGTGTATGTGTATGTATATGTATATATACACACACACCTATATAGATATATATAGGGTTGGCCAAAAAGTTCATTCAGGTTTTCCTGTAAGATCTTATGGAAAAAACCCTTCTTGGATAATGCAATGTAAATAACCTGAACTTTTAAAAATAGCTAGTATAAGTACCCTCATGGCATAACCATCTGTCTGGACCTTGAAAAGTCTGAATGCATCCCTGTATGTTACAATCCTGAGTATCAAAGGCACATGAGATACTGGCTACCTGAAGAACTTAGTTACTGACTGCTAAAAAAAAAAAAAAAACACCTAACAACTTTGGCACAAGTTTCTGTTTAGTTGAAGTTTTATCTTTTTTTTCCCTCTCATATAATAATTCCTGTCCAAAAAGAAGTCATTGCTTTAAAATGTTGGCCAGACCAGCAGACTCCTGCAATACCACTTTGCTTCTTATGAACCATTTACCCCTTCTAGATATTCCTAATTGGCTACTACAAAATGTATTAGTTTGAATGACCAGCCTCTTTGCCGGTTGCTCACAGCCAAAAATGTTGCATAAGGAAGAAGAGATGATTTGAAATGTCTGTGAATCAGCACCATCAGTTTCTCCACATGGCTAAATTTGGTCATTTGGGAAATATAATATTATTTATTCCTTTTGGCAAACCTCAGATCCCTGTCTGCAGTTTGTTATTATATGTTGAGTTAGAAGTCATTGGCCCTCTCCACTGGATGGAATTATCCACGGCATAATTGCATTCTCAGACTCCTCAGCACTTAGACCCTTATGGGCCATGATGGCTTCTGTGGTGCCTCTTGGTATATTGACACAAGCCAATAATTAATTCAGCTAATCCTCGAGGAGAGTATCTGGTTTTAGGCACTGCCTCTGGGATACAGGACATCATCCTTAAAAACTGCAAAGAAATCCAAAATGTGGTGAGATCCATTCAGCTCTTTCTACTTGCTTGCTAATTCTTTGTTTTCCAATATGCCCCAGCTTATAAAGTCATCTTAAATGGAGTGAAATGTTTCCTTGAAACGAGAAAGATATATTAGGCAAAAAATAAGTAGGATGGAAAGCTGACAGATACTGAAATGAGCTCCCAGTGTGCAAAAGGCAAGAATGAGAACATCTATTATATCCCATTGTAAAAAAAATTCAACAGGAAGAATTCAGAGGAGAAGCATTTCTCTGGCTTTTTCAGGAGATGCATTTTCTTTCTTTGAATTAATTTATCCTAACATGGAAGCTATCTCATCTACTATTTAAAGACTAATAAAACATTAGTTTGCAGAAGCAAATATCCTTCTAATTGTGGTACATCCATAACCTGGAATATTACTCAGCAAAAAAAACAGAATGAACTATGATGTATATACACTATATCTATCTATCTATCTATCTACATAGGGCGTCCCTGGTAGCTCAGCTGGTAAAGAATCTACCTGGGTTTGGTCCCTGGGTTGGAAAGATCCCCCAGAGGAGGGCATGGCAACCCACTCTAGTATTTTTCCCGAGAGAATCCCCATGGACAGAGGAGCCTGGCAGGGTATACATACAGTCTATGGGGTCACAAAGAGTTGGACATGATTGAGCGACTAAGCACATAGCATACATAGCTTCCCAGGTGGCTCAGTGGTAAAGAATTTGCCTGCCAATGCAGGAGACACAGGTTTGTTCCCTGAGTTGGGAAGAGTCCCTCGAGAAGGAAATGAAAACACACTCCAGTATTCTTACCTGGAAAATCCCATGGGCAGAGGAGTCTGGCAGGCTATATAGTCCATGGGATTGCAAAGTACTGGACTAAGTGACTGAGCACAGACACACAGCATACATACCAGAAAAGTGCACATAACATACGTATTTTAGGGTTCTTCGTTTTTTTTTTTTTTAACACAGTAGGTATGACCGTGTAACCAGTGCACAGATCAAAAGATAAGACATTACCAGTAGCAGACTTTGACTACCTTTGACTATGTGGATCACAACAAACTGTGGAAAATTCTTCAAGAGATGGGAATACCAGACCACCTGACCTGTGTCCTGAGAAATCTGTATGCAGGTTAAGAAGCAACAGTTAGAACTGGACAAGGAACAACAGACTGGTTCCGAATTGGGAAAGGAGTACATCAAGGCTGTATATTGTTACCCTGTTCATTTATCTTATATGCAGAGTACATCATGAGAAATGCCAGGCTGGATGAATCACAAGCTGGTATCAAGATTGCCAGGAGAAATATTAATAACCTCAAATATGCAGATGACACCACCCTTGTGGCAGAAAGCAAAGAGGAGCTAAAAAGCCTCTTGATGAAAGTGAAAGAGGAGAGTGAAAAAGTTGGATTAAAGCTCAACAATCAGAAAACTAAGATCATGGCATCTGGTCCCATCACTTTGTGGGAAATAGATGGGGAAACAGTGGAAACAGTGACAGACTTTATTTTAGGGGGCTCTAAAATCACTGCAGATGGTGACTGCAGCCATAAAATTAAAAGACACTTACTCCTTGGAAGGAAAGTTATGACCAACCTAGACAGCATATTAAAAAGCAGGGGCATCACTTTGCCAACAAAGGTCCATCTAGTCAAGGCTGTGGTTTTGGCAGCAGTCATGTATGGATGTGAGAATTGGATCATAAAGAAAGCTGAGCACCAAAGAATTGATGCTTTTGAACTGTGGTGTTGGAGAAGACTCTTGAGAGTCCCTTAGACAGCAAGGAGATCCAACCAGTCCATCCTAAAGGACATCAGTCCTAAATATTCATTGGAAGGACTCGTGTTGAAGCTGAAAGTCCAATACTTAGGTCACCTGATGCGAAGAACTGACTCACTGGAAAAGACCCTGATGCTGGGAAAGATAGAAGGCAGGAGGAGAAAGGGATGGTTGGATGGCATCACTGACTCAATGGACAAGAGTTTGAGCAAGCTCTGGGAGTTGGTGATGGACAGGGAAGCCTGGTATGCTACAGTCCTTGGGGCTGCAAAGAGTCAGACAAGACTGAGAGACTGAACTGAACTTAGTGGCAGACTAAGCCTGATCAAGGTTCTTCAGGCTGAAAGTGAAGTGTAAGTCACTCTGTCATGTCCAGCTCTTTGCTATACAGTCCATGGAATTCTCCAGGCCAGAATACTGAAATGGGTAGCCATTCCCTTCTTCAGGGGATCTTCCCAACCCAGGGATCGAACCAAGGTCTCCCACTTTGCAGGTGGATTCTTTACCAGCTGGGCCACAAGGGATGCCTTGTTTAAGGCTGTTGTCCTCCAAAAGGTAAGCAGTGACTTGTAACCCCAGAGGTTGGTTTCACCTGTTTCTGAACTCTTTGTAAACAGACCCATACAATCCGTGTTCTTTTAGGCCTGTCCATAGCCCACTAGGATCCTTTGTTCCTGGGATTCTCCAAGGAAGAATCCTGGAGTGGGTTGCCATTTCCTTCTGCATGGGACCTTTCTGACCCAGGGATTGAGCCTGCGTCTCCTGAAGCTCCTGCACTGTGGGCACATTCTCTACTGCTAACCCACCAGGAAAGCCTAACATTAAGTTTCTTTCATGCAACAAGTTTTTGCCCAATTTTCTCTTAGGTCATCTGCTTTTTCCCTTATTGATTTGTTGAGTACCTTTATAAGCTCTGGTTCCTAGTTCTTTCTCTTATTTATCTTCTGTGTATTATCTTCCTGCACTTTTTGAGTTGGATTTTCACCCTCTAAATGATATTTTTTTGAGAAACAGAGGTTCTTTAAATGTAATGCACATTACTACTACTGCTACTACGTTGCTTCAGTCGTGTCTGACTCTGTGTGACCACATAGATGGCAGCCCACCAGGCTCCACCGTCCCTAGGATTCTCCAGGCAAGAACACTGGAGTGGGTTGCCATTTCCTTCTCCAGTGCATGAAAGGAAAAGTGAAAGTGAAGTCGCTCAGTCATGTCCGACTCTGTGGGACCCGATGGACTGCAGCCTACCAGGCTCCTCCGTCCATGGGATTTTCCAGGCGAGAGTACTGGAGTGGGTTGCCATTGCCTTCTCTGGTAATGCACATTACCTCTTCTTTTATAGGAGCCTTTTCTGCTTAACAAATCTTTACCCCAGATCAAGAAGATACACTCCTATTTTATTTTTCTAAAAGGTTAATTATTTTATCTTTACCATTTAGATTCACAGTCAATCTAGAAGCGATCCTTTTTTGTAGTTGCTTAGACTGTTTGTCCTCTGAATTATTTAAGTCAAATGATTCTTCCCATCAAAGGATAAATATTTAACAAAATGGAATTATATTTTTCTTGTTTTCATGCCTTATATTTGGTAACTAGTTTTGTGCACTTAGCATTTAATAATGTACTTTGTTAAAATATAGATATACATTATTATCCTTATAATTCTGATAGTCTATTGAATGGCTGTGGAATTATTTAACTCACTTCCTGTTGGTAAATATTGAGGTTGGTCCAAATCTTTCCAATAATCAATGCTATGAAAGCGATCTTTAAATGGATTTGTTGTTTAGTTTCTAAATTACATCTGACTCCTTTGCAACCCTGTAGACTATAGCCTGCCAGGTTCCTCTGTCCATAGGATTTCTGAGGCAAGAATACTGAAATGGGTGTTAATATTTATTAAAAGTTATTTTTAATATAATTAAGAATTAGGTTGCTGGGTCGAAGGGTATCCACTTTTTAAAGTTTTGAGCAAAAGTGGATGTACCATGGAACTTAAATTTCAGAGCCCTCTACTTTCCACAAGCATCTTTGAAGTCCCTGTAGCAAATTTTTTGTAATTTTGTTTATTATAGCAGTGATTGCAAAAAGATTTTTCTTTCACCTTGGCCCTTATAGTATCATGAATTGAAGGTATCTTTTAAAGGGCCTATTCTTGCTTTGATACAGTATACCTTTGGTTTGATAAAGTCCCCTGGGCCTTTTGTTTGTGTTTATTGTCCAACTAGTTAATGGAAGAAATGCTTGGCTGACCCATAGGGTAAAGAGCGCCTCTCTAATATATTTCTGGTTACATTTTGTGTGGATCTTTCCATGATAACGAATGCCATCCACGTGGATTCCAGATCAAGAAAGAAACAATACATACTTGCCCTTGTGTCCTAAGGAAATGATAGTATTCCAAGATGTATCTGTGACTTTGTGTAAAGAGGAGAAAACAAAAATGCAATTTACTATTTTTTGGAATTCAAGTGATTTGAACCTGATTTAAAATGAAAGCTAAGGTCAGACTACCACACTACCTGCTTAGGTTGCAGTTTTATGTCTTTACCCTTAAATTTTCACTATAAAATTTTCTTCTGTAGAGAGTAAGTACCTCCAGTTTGTTTTTGCTATGAGGTGTGATAAATTCAGCAGCATCTAATCTGAGCCTCTGTTTAAATCATTAAAATTTTTATCTAATCTCAGTCACTGCCTAATAACACATGAGTGATCAAACTTCTCTGTGTCCATGTAAAACAGGACATCTAGCTACCCTCTTACTTAAAACTGATCAGTAATCCTTTAGACTTAGGAATGCTTCTTAATAAAAGGAACATGTAGAAGTCATTAGCATGGAATGTAAATTTAAAGCTGCTTGATTTAGAATGTATTTTACTTCTTGTTCCTCCCTCATATTTATATTTTTAAGCTGGTGGCTTTTTTTTTTTTTTTTTGCATGATCAGTGAATACACCAATCCTCTAACAGCTTGTTGGCCATTTGCACAAGAAGTGAAAGCACTTTCATGAATACAAGTTACTCAATTTTTGGCGTGGAGTTTGAGTTTGACCGTAATTGTCAGTGATCATTGCCGCCTGCAGATGTTAGTGGTTGCTGTCCATCATGCTGAGTGGTCCCAGGCCGTCAGATTAAGCTGAGGCATCTGGAAACAGCACATCTGAACATCGGTTTTATGACACCCAGCAAGGAGCCTTC
This sequence comes from Cephalophus harveyi, assembly GCA_006410635.1. Classification (NCBI taxonomy): domain Eukaryota; kingdom Metazoa; phylum Chordata; class Mammalia; order Artiodactyla; family Bovidae; genus Cephalophus; species Cephalophus harveyi. The sequence continues at coordinate 352,906 of SJYT01026163.1, forward strand.
TTTTATCATAATACCTAAAAGTTTCTGAGCCAAGAGGCCACTGCCTGATAAACTTTGCAGAAACCTCACCTGGAATTAAGAGAAGAAATTTCCTTCCAGAACAAAGACCCCAAAGGAAAAAGCAACTCAATTCATGAAGGATGTAAATAAATACACCCTAAGTTTTCAGGGAGCGTCTTCAGGTAGATTTTTTTCTCTCTTGTCACCTAAGCATTTTACGAGTTCTACTGACTTTCTAGATCAAGTGGAAACAAAAAAGACCATTCTTCATTTTTGCAGTCAAGTCCCCTTGTATGCATAGCACCATGGAACAGGCAGAACTCTGAGCTTAGGACACTGTTGTTTGTGTGTTATCCACTCAGTCGTGTCCGACTCTTTGTGACCTTATGGAATATAGCCTGCCAGGCTCCTCTTTCCATAGAATTCTCCAGGCAAAAATACTGGAGTAGGTTGCCATTTCCTTCTCCAGGGGATCTTCCTGACCCAGGGATTGAACCCTGGTCTCCTGCTTGGCAGGTAGGTTCTTTCCCACTGAGCCCCCAGGGAAGCTAAGATGCATTGAGAATATCCCAGAGTGCCCTTGGGCTTCCTCGGCGGCGCAGTGGTGAAGAACCTGCTTGCCAAGCAGGAGATGTGGGCTTGGTCCCTGGGTCAGGAAGATTACCTGGAGAAGGAAATGGTAACCCACTCCAGTATTCTTGCCCAGGAAATCCCATGGACAGAGGAGCCTGGCAGGCTACAGTTCATGGAGTCACAGAGTTGCACATGATTTAGCAGCTAAATTGCACAGTAGCAGAAATGCCCTAAATCACGCTGATCCCTTCCACTGCCAGAAATTTAAAAAAAAAAAAAAAAACTGGAAACCCTACATCCTTAATTTCCTCCTAGTCCTAAGAACTTTTGGACTTTTGGTTATTTTTTAATTTTTTCTTTCAGTTTTATTGAGATGTAATTGCCATACAGCACTGTATAAGTTTAATGTGTACAACATAATGATTTGACTTACATTAAGAAACAAACATTTTCAAGGTATTTCATTTCATTATTTTAATAAATTAAGCAAGGTAAAATTGAGTTATCTCTATGAAACCCTTTCTGATCCATGTCGGTTTTTATAATTGTACTGAGTATTTTTATTAATAAACATTCTAAACTATTATGATATGTGAAAATATATTTATTCATTTCACCTGCATATATGAGATTAGACTTCTCAGTGAAAAGGTATGAACATCTTTAACTTGAGAAACGTGGCCAGGTTGGAAATACTGCAGATAATGGGTTTGTACCATTTTCTCTCACTTATTTCTGTGCTTTCTATTTCTTAAAGGTTCCGTACTCTATATTAAAAAAGTATATTTCTTAGCCTTGTTTGCCTTTTGAAAGTACTGTTATGAGGTGTTCTTTTCTTTTTTTTTCTGGGTATTTTGAAATTTTCTCTTTTCCCTTATTTTTCAGCAATTTGATGAATAATGGGTCTCAGGGTGTTCTTTGTTCTTCATGAGAATCACTGAGCTCACAGAATCTGTGATATGGGATTTTTCACTTTTGAAAATTCTTGGTCATTGTCTCTTCAGCTGTTGTTTGTGACCCTTTGTTTTCTCTCCTTCTAATACTCCAGATAAATGTACAATATGTTTAGACTTTGGGCTGTGTCCCTCATGTCTCTTATACGTTTAAAATTCTCTTTTGCCTTTTTCAGTTTACCTAATTTATTGAGTCATCATCAGGTTCTCTTACTCATATTGTTTGCTGTCTCCAGGATGCTGTTAAACCTATTCAATTTATGAGTAATTTCCAGTGTTTTAATTTCTAGGATATATGCTGATTTTTATAGATTCACATTTTCTGTTGAAATTCTTGATCTTTTCATCCATTTTATCCATCCTCTCTGTATTCATCATGACCATGTTTAAGTTGTGATTTGTTAACTCCCATATCTGGACCATCTGTGGACCCACCTTTACCGTGTGTTTCTTTTTGGATTACCCATCACAATTGTATGTCTGAATGTGTGTCAGACACTGTATTGAGAGAAACCAGGAAGTTACAAGTAATGTTTTTCCTAGAGACGTTTCCACTTTCTTCTGCTTGGAAGTAAAGAGAGAAGCCTATTTTCTCAATCCAAGCAGAGACTGAGCCAGCCCAGGACAGAATTTTTCTCTCAGTAAGATACGATTCTCTGCATCATCCTTGTTGCTTAGGCATGGCCCTTCTCATGTTGTTTGCAAGCCTGACTCTTTAGGCCTAAAAAATGACAGATTCAGTGCAGCTCCTGGGAGGTTTTCTCTTGAACATTTCATTTCCAAAGATTCAAAACTAAGCAATGTTTTTAAAGAGAAATAAAACAAGTGGTTTGTTTGAAGAGAGCCCCACTTCTCCACTTTGTCTTGCAACCATGTTAAGATTAAGGGAAATTCACTCTGGCTTTAAGGATCCTTTTGTCTTCTCTCCCAGCTTCCTATGTACATCCCAGAGCCTATTAAATGCCATGTGGATAAAACCAGTTGCATTTGGGCCTCCTTAAATTTCCAATCCATCAGCCAGCATCAAGTATCCACAAAACAATTTCCAGTTTCTCTTTCCTTAAGTAGAGTTTCCCTGTTTGGATCAGGCCTTAGCCTTTATGCAGCCTAAATCAGTAAATATTCCAGGATAAAAAAAAACAACTGGTGATTCTCAGGTCACATTTGAAGTCCTCTCCATTCTGCTCTGAGGTCCAGCTTGTCTAATCCTTGTCACTTCTGTAGCTTTCCAGTGTCTTCAAATATATGTCTTTGGTAACTTGTCTGCCTTTTCTGGCAATAAAGGTGTTGCCCTGCTTTGAGTTTCTACAGCCAGACTAGAGGTAAAAAGCACTCACCTCATTGCCTAAAATGTGAGGCTGAAGGAGTCTTTGTGACTTTAGGGGGAAACCTGAAAGCTTAGAGTTTTGATGCTAATCTCTGCTGCTTCCTTGGGATCACTTGACTTTCTCTGCATTCGGAACATCCCCTTTTCCTTACAAATAATCCTGAACTAAGTATGGGGTGTTTAAGAATCTCTGGTCTGGTATTACCACCCACCTCATATTTTTGACTCGAGTAACATCAGATGGCTTATAGTCCTGTCTCCTGGGCAACCCATCAGCTTGTTCAGTCCTCTGTGATTTTGTTTGTTCCCTTCTATGCACTGCATAAGCTTTTCTCTGACCTTCTTTATCTGCTTAAGTATCCTTCATAATACTTGGTGCAGGTATCATCTCATTACTAAGGCTTCCAAATGAAAAAGGGTGCCATTTCTCTGTCTATCTCTACATACCTCTCCATACTCGATTGTATCCTATCATTCTATAGAAACAGTTGAAAACAGGCGTTAAGCACGCCACAACTAAAGAGAGCCACCAGAAAGTTGGGGTCAACAACTTGCACCTCAGGCTTTCTGATAGTTGGTTGAAAGGTCCCTACCATCATCAGTCAACTCCATCTCTTCTTCCCCATTCACATGAACTGATTACTAAAGAGAAGAAATATTGACTTGGGCTAAGCTACTCCATGATATTGCTGCCTTGGCATCTGTTTTGTTTGGCAAAATGACCAGCAGAGACCTTAAACACTAGTCCCTTAACGCAAACACACATCCTAGTTGTCAGCCTGCAGAATAACAAGCAAATGTAAGTTTCTGATAAGACTTCCCCAACAGCACTTGTGATCAGCTGTCTCCCTGGCCTTTCTGCGTCTTAACGTCTTTTTGTTTTATGCACCTCTTAGGTAAGACTCTCGTGAGGTTTACCAGAATTCTGTTCTTTTGGTTTGAATGGACAGATCTGGCCCTAGCCTGGGAAACCATTCACGCAAACACACATCCTAGTTGTCAGCCTGCAGAATAACAAGCAAATGTAAGTTTCTGATAAGACTTCCCCAACAGCACTTGTGATCAGCTGTCTCCCTGGCCTTTCTGCGTCTTAACGTCTTTTTGTTTTATGCACCTCTTAGGTAAGACTCTCGTGAGGTTTACCAGAATTCTGTTCTTTTGGTTTGAATGGACAAATCTGGCCCTAGCCTGGGAAACCCAAAGCACTCCACCCATGGATCCTAATAGAGGAATGTGCCCAGGGCCCTGCCTGTCCTCTCCAGCTCTCTCTCAACTCTGCTTTGACCTCCCCATGTAACCCCTGGAGGCAGGCTATGCACTTCCTCCAGGACCTGTGAGTCATAAACTTTCTATTTCACTTTCTCTTGTGACCTGTTGTTGAACCACAGCTCACCATCTGGCATCATGCGCTCCCCTTAACAAATGTTCACTGAACTAAGTCCTACCAGAAAGGAGAGAGAAAGGAAAGTCAGATTCAGGTGCCACAGACTTTCTCCAACAGTCCAATCCTTTTCTGTGTTCTTCTCCCTAGAGACTTCTTCACACTTCATTTCCATGCAAATGAGAAAGAAGCTTTGAAGTATCTGTTCATAGACAGAACAGGAATTTCTCTTATTTCTTTATTTTTATCGAAGTATAATTGATTTACAATGTTGTTAATTCCTGTTGTACAGTAAAGTGATTTGGTTATACATATATATATATACACACATTCTTTTTTAAAATATTCCTTTCCATTATGGTTTATCATAGGGTATCTTTTGTAAGTTAGAGAATAACTGCTTTGCAGTGCTGTGTTAGTTTCTGCTGTACAACAATGTGAATCAGTCATAAGCATACATATAGCCCCTCCCGCTTGAGCCTCCCTCCTATCCCGTCTCGCCTCTCTGGGGCATCACAGAGCGCCAAGCTGAGCTGTCTGTTTCATATGTGGCAGTGTGCGTGTGTCAACGCTTACTCTCCATTTGTCCCAACTTCAGCTGCTATATCCGTAAGTCTGTTCCCTACATCTGCCTTTCTATCATGCCCTGCAAATAGTTTCATCAGTACCATTTTCTAGATTCCATATGTATGCATTAATACACAATATTGGTCTTTCTCACTTCAGTCAGTATGACAGACTCTAGACTCATCTGTATCACTACAAATGACTCAGTGGTCAGTGGAATTTTTTATGCTGGTTAGATATTTGCTTAGACAATGTGCTTGAAATCCCCCCCCCCTTTTTTTTTCTTTTTCTGCTCAGGAAAGAGAAATTTGGGGGAAAGATGACATCATTTACTCTTCACAATCTGAGCCACTTAGCTGTTGTCATGCAAAAGGGCTGCCTGCCAGCCAAAAGGCTTATGTCTCCCAAAGATGGAAGGGGGGGACCCCTGAGTGTAGGAGTGAAGAGGACAGGGAAAGGGGTTGAACTTGAGTCTGACTCTGAAGTGAGCCTGCTGGTCCCAGTATCACTCACTGGCTTCAGGGACTTGGACAAACATTTCCTTTTTCTAAGCCTTAATTTTCCCATCTGTAGAAAGGGGTAGTCTAAAAACTGACCTTACAATATTTTAATAGGGAAAATACAAAACAGTGAAAGAAAGATGTTTAACATAGGGCTTAGCATAAAATAAAGGCATATTTAATATTAGCAAATAAATGTAAGCATTATTTTTTTCTCTGCTTCTAAGATTAGACTTTATTACAGTTCATTATCAGAGTAGGATTCCTAAATCTTCTTTCTCTTCCTTCTTCACCCTGGCATGGCCTGGGTCACCCTCTGCCCTGTTTAGTTTTGGGGCACTAATATAGAAAATATATATATAATGAGATTCTTGGGCCCAAATCCTCAGCTACCAGCAAAGGAAATCAACTGACTATTTATGAGTTAGACTTGCAGTAATCAGATTGCTATCACCAGTAACAATCCAGGAAGCCAAAAAATAACCCCTGTAACACTGGTCCCCAAAGAGGCAGGACTTGATTATTATCAATTATTATTGATAATAATTATCAATAATAATTATTATTTACAGCAATTATTATTGACAATTTTCCTAATTTTATTCCTGCTTCCAAGTTAGGACCAACTAGAGAAATTCAAATATGCCAATAACAAATCACACAGCATGCCTTTCCCATGCCACCAGCCTATAATCCAGGCAAGACTTAAGCCTTCACTTTGTCCTCTATAAAGCTCCCCGACTCCTCTGCTTGCCTTTGACTCTCTGTCAAAACACAAGTGATGGTGGCCAACTCCCTTGCTCTAGCAGTCTCTGAATGAATTGCCCTTGCTTGTTTTCATTTATGTGGTCTTTGTTTAGTTCCACAATATTTAAGTACAAAATCTGGCTTCAACTTTATCTTAATGAAATCTGATCACATATTAAGCTGTGATTGTACAGTATCATGAGAATGCCTGGTCCTGCTTCAAGGTACCACAGAGGCTTAATCTCTGGCATCTCAAAAGCACCCAGACTAAAACAGAGCACAGAAATAAGTTAAAGTCCAGAACACCTGACAGGAAGCAATTAAAGATATAAGAAGCACTAAAAGTGAATGAGGGCTCACTCTGCCTTAGCAGAGTAGGTCAGTGCTGAGAAGATGACCTGGTTGATCTGTAAGGTAATTAGAAGTGTCACCTTAAAATTAATTACATAGTCAGATGAACCATTGACCCACTGACATCATCACAAATGGTCAGCTCATTTCCTCTGTTCTCAAATTACCCAGAAACACCAAATGTGTTAGGAATTCCCAAGCTTTCAACAGCAATTTTTGTTAATGCTTTTTCATTAACCTATGCATACATTACTTTAAAAGAATAATGTAAAGATACACTGATATATTGTTTAATAAATAGATTATTTTCTCCTGCTAAGGAGTCTTTAACTCCTATTTCAAAATTAATGATTGCTTCCTTTTATTTGGGGCTTGCTTGGTGACTCAGACAGTGAAGAATCTGCCTGGAATGCAGAAATCAAAAGGAATTACGTTGTCTTGGAAGGCTGAGTGGTGGAGAGTGAGGGCAGGTAGGGAGGGTAGGGAGAATAGAGCACCAACCATACAGCAGAATGTGGAAGAGGATTACTCTTCCATCTCTAAGTGTATTTTGACAATAACACCCTCCGGCTAGAGAGTTAACTTGCTTTGATCATTTATGAGCATCTGTGTCTCCTCCATAAGTCTTTAACTCACACAGGGGAGTGATGAAGCCAGAAATAGTGATCATCATTAATCCAGGAGAACCTCACTATGGTATGAGGTCCACAATAAGACCTGCTTGTCTTAGACTTTAATTTTCCGTGTTAAAATATTTTATCTATGGATATAAAGAGAAATTTCAACATGCTCCATCTCTAGCTCTTGTGCCTTCTAAGGGACTGTCAGTAAGCTTAGTTTCCAGCTAAGACCATGTCTCCCCCTCATTCTTCAGGTATCAGCCTGATCATCATTTCCCTGGGAAAGCATTTTGTCCCTCCCCACACCAAACAGTTTCCATCTTCCTATCACATGATCTCCTTCCCATCTTGCCCCCATATTTTGTGCAGTTTTCATTTCCCCACATCCTAATCATACTTATATACAGATGCTCATGATAGTTTTAAAAATAATGGCCCCAAGCTGGAAACAACACAAACATCCACAGGTGAATGAATAAATGAGATACACCATTTTTAAAACAATTATGTTTGATTTTTGATATGCTTTTATTATTAATCACATAGCATCCTTGAGTACTTAGTTTATATCTATAAGAAACCCCTGACATTTTTCCAAAGTGAGGGTACTACTTTATATTCCCACCAACTATATATGAGGGTACAAATTGTTCTACACCATGGCCAACACTGGGTAGTGTTAGACATTTAAATTTTAACCATTCTGGTGAACATGTTGCAGTATCTCATTATGGTTTTAGCTACATTTCCAATGATAAATGACACAGAGCAATATGCTTATTGGTCATTTATATATCCATTTAAAATATCTTCTCATTTTTAAAATTCAGACTTGTCTCTTCTTACCCTTGAGTTATATGAGTTCTTTATACATATCAGGTATGAATCCTTTCTCAGTTATTTGTATAGGGAATGTTTAAAGCCAGCCTGTGTTTTCCCTGTTCATGTTTTCAAAGTGTCCTTTGAAGAGTAAATGTGTTCAGCTTTTGATTAACTCTGTTTACCCTTTCTTAAAATAATTCTCAATTTTTAAAATTGGGTTATGGTTTTCATGGGAACATTAGTCTTAGAGTCAGTTACAAAGTGTTTATACTGAACTTAAAATAAGACACCAATTCAAAGATTCCATAGCCTCAGTGATTCCCATGCAGGTTAAATAAATAAAAATCACATGAGGACCTATTATGACGAAAGTTTTGAAAATGAATGAGGAAGAGAAATCTTAAACACATCCAGAGAAAAAAGACTTACTATTTTCAAAAGAAAAGCAAAAGCTGAATTATCACAAGGAACCATGGAATTTTGAAGAAAATAGAACTGCATCTTTAAAGTACTTGAAAGAAAGAAGAAAGAAAAGTCAGCCTAGAGTTCCAGTTCCTAGATAAAGATTCTTCAGATACTAATATTAAATCGGGATATTTTTAGACACAGAAAAGATCTAGAATTTGTCACCATAAGAATTTCACTGCAAGGAATTATAAAGGAAGTTTCTGACTGAAGAGAATAGTTCCAGATGAAATCACAGAACTGCGAGAGAAAGAAAGCACACCACACAGGGAAAATAAGAACAAATGTGAAAGAATACTGACTGTTGGGGGAGTTGGTGATGGACAGGGAGGCCTGGCGTGCTGCGATTCATGGGGTCGCGAAGAGTCGGACACAACTGAGCGACTGAACTGAATGTTAACATTAATAGCCTTGTGTTGTTTATAAGGAATGATGATATAAAATACATCACATCCATAGTTGAAAGGGCAGGAGGAGGATAAAAGGAATTATACTTTTAGATTTTTTACATCGTCTGGGAAGTGATAAGAATACTAATTTAAGGTAGAATGTCATAAATCAAGGATGCATTTTGAAACCTAACCACTAAAAGAATTATATCAGACTATATAATTAAAAGCCAATAAAGAGAAGAATAAAAAATATATACATACACCAAAACAACAAAGCCAACAGAAAATAGTAGGGTTAACAATAAATAGACCACAAAAGAATGTATAATTTTATTCCTTTCTGCCAAAGTATGAATTCACAATCCCTAATCCACCATCCACCTAATGGATTCCATTTGTTTCATTCTGGTAGAGAAATCTTTTTATGCTGAACTTGTGAAAGCGGGTTCCTCTTTCCCAGCCACTCAGCTGTAAATTTCATGATCAGAGGCATCAAGACTAGCATGATCTTTTGGCCAAACTGTGCTGTCAGTATTTATTTATATGTGTTGATTTTAGATAAAGCTGGGGAGAAGGGAATAGAATAAACATGATCTGGGAGTTAGGTCTCACTAGGTTATGCTGCAATAACAAATAACCGCCAAATCTTAATGATTCAGAAAATAAAAGTTTATGTCTCACACATGTGATATGGCAATAGCAGTCAACATCAGCTCTCCTCCATGCCATGGAGTTCCATTGTGATGCCAACTGAAGAACTATCCCTTATCTAAGGCAAGAGTGATAGCCGAACAAGGCAATAACTCTTCTGTTCCAAAATAGTGGAGGTCACTCCTACTCATATTTCTTTGGCCAAAGCAAGTCTCGCGGCCAAGGCTGATATTAACAGGGTCATAAATATCCTCTAGCAGGAGTGGCCTATGAGAAATGGGTCTAAAAGGAGGAACAGTAAATATTTTAAACAAATACTATCAATACAATCTACCTTACGCATGGTATTTCCTAACCATTTCATTTTTCTTAAATCATCTTCTTCCAACCATTATATGGAAAATACCATGTTCCCAGGAGATTATCTAATTAAATTGCTTCTTCTCTAAGAATAACTTGGCACTATTATTGCTTTTTTACTTTTACATTGTAACCTGGTTGTATATATCACATTTCCTTCTCATTCCCTTTTTTTTTGGTTAAAGTTTTTCTTTCTTTATTTTTTAATTGAGATATAATAGACATATAACATTGGATTCGTTTTAAGGGTACAACACAGTGATTTGAGCTATGTAAATATGGTAAAAGAATCACTACAATAAGTTTAGTTACCATGCATCACCACTCATACAGATTTTTTTCTTGTGATGAAAACTTTTAAGATTTCCTCTTTTAGCAACTTTCAAATATACAACACTGTTAATTAAGTTGTTAACTATATTCACTATTATTTATGTACATTACATCACAGAATTTACTTTTCTTATAACTGGAAATGTATACATTTTGACCACCTGCACGTATTTTGCCCATCCCCAACCCCACCTCTGGCAACCACCCAATTCGTTGTTTTTCTTTTTCAGATCCCACCTGTAAGTAATATCATATGGCCTTTGTCTTTTTTGTCTGATTTATTTCACTTAGTGTAATGTTCTCATGGTCTAGTGCATGTTGTTCCAAAATGACAGAATTTAATTTGTTTTTATGGCAGGCAGGAAGGAAATATATATGATCACTTACATATATGTGTGTAATATATACCTTATGAACATATATTTATAATATCATGTTCTTTGTCCATTCTTCCTCTGATGAACTCAGGTTGTCTTCTGTTCTTGAATGTCTTAGCTATTGTAAATAATGCTGCAGTGAACATCAGGGTGCAAGTATCTTTTTGAGAGAGGAATTCCGTTTGCTTTGGATAAATACCCTGAATTGAATTGCTGGATCATATGATACTTCAATTTTTAATTTTTGGAGGAGCCTCCATACTATTTTCCTTAGTGGCTGCACCAGTTTATACTCCCACCAACAGTGCAGAGTTCCCTTTCCTCCACTTCCTTTCCAACAGTTGCTCTTTCTTCTCCTTGACAATAGGCCAACTAATTAATGTGAAATGATATCTCCTTGTGGTTTTCATTTGCGTTCCCCTGATGATTAGTGTGTTGAGCTCTTTTTCATGTTCCTATTGGCCACCTGTATGTTCTCTCTGGAAAATATTTACTCAGACCTCTGCTTATTTTCCAGTTAGATTGTTTGGGTTTATTCCTACTGAGTTGTATGAGTTTCTAAATATATGTTAGATATTAACCACTTAGCTGATATATGATTTCTAAATATCTCTACCATTCCATGGTTAATGGTTTCCTTGGCTTTGTAGAAAGTTTTCAGTTTGATGTAGTCCCCCATATTTTTTTCTTTTCTTTTTATGTCAAATCCAAAAACCATTCCCAAGACCAAAGTGAAAGAGAGTATGCCCAATGTTTTCTTCTAGGGATTTTATGGTTTCAGGTTTTACATGTAAGTCTTTAATCCACTTTGAGTTGATTTTTGTGTTTGATGTAAGACAATAGTCTAGTTTCATTCTTTCACATATGGATATCTATTTTCCCAGCACCACTTATTGAAGAGGCTCTTTTCCTTGTTGTATAGTTTTGATTCCTTTGTCATAAATTAATTGACAGCATATACAGGAGTTTGTTTCTGAATTCTGTACCCCATTCCCTTGATCTATGTCTGTTTTTATGTCAACACCATCCTGTTTTGGTTACTATAGTTTGGTAACATAGCTTGAAATCAGAAGGCATGATGCCTCCAACTTTGTTTCTCTTTCTCAAGATTGCTTTGGCTATTTGGAATATTTTTGGTTCCACTCAAATTGAGGTTTCTCCTGTTTCTGTGAAAAATGACATTGGAATTTTGATATCAGTTGTATTGAATCTATAGATTCCTTTGGGTATTATGGACATTTAATGATATTAATTCTTCTAGGTCCTAATCATAAAATAAATTTCCATTTGTTTGTGTCTTCCTCAATTTCTTTTATTCACTATTTTATAGTTTACAATGTACAAGTCTTTCATCTCCCTAGTTAAATTTATTCCTAAGTATTTTACAATTTTTCGCTGCAGTTTTTAATTTTTGTTTATCCCTTTATTTTAGGCTGTACTGGATCTTTGTTGCTGCTCAGGCTTTCGCTAGTTGCAGCGAGTGGGGGCTACTCTTCACTCCAGTGCACAGGCTTCTCATTGAGGTGGTTTCTTTGTTAAAGAGCGTGGGCTTTAGGGTGCTTGGGCTTCAGTAGTTGTGGTGTGTGGGCTCAAAAGTTGTGGCTCCTGGTCTCTAGTGCCCAGGCTCAACAGCTGTGCTGTATGGGCTTAGTTGGCCTACTACATGTGGAATCTTCCCGCACCCGGAATCAAACCAGTGTCTCCTGCATTGAGCAACCAGGGAAGCCCTATTTTACTATATATGATGCAGCTGTAAATGAGAATGTTTTCTTAATTTCTTTCTGATATTTATTGTAAAAATGCAACTGATTTCTGTATATTGATTTTTCAATCCTTCAGCTTTACTGATTTCATTAATTAGTTCTAACAGCTTTTTGGTGAAGTCTTTAAGGTTTTTTATATGTAATATGTCATCTGCAAATAGAGACAGTTTTCCTTCTTTTCTGATTTGGATGACCTGTATTTCTTTGTCTCGTCTAATTGGTCTGGCTTGGCATTCAGTACCGTGTTAAATGTAGTAAGACTGGGCATCTTTACAATTTCTGATCTTAGAGTAAAAGTTTTCAGTTTTTCATTTCTGAGTATGATGTGAGTTGTGGGCTTGTCATAATTGAGATACATTTGCCCTATACCTATTTTGTTGAGAGTTTTAGAATCAAGATACATTGATATAAAATATATATAGTTTTCCATGTATATAGTTTTCCTGTTACATTATCGAACCAAGTGTATTTATCAATCAGTATTTTAAAATCAATAAGTATCCAGTTTATTTATCAGTTTTAAGCCATGTACATGTGAAGCAGACATATTTTCCTATTTTTAAAAGAGCTACTGCTATTGACTGTAATTCATCATAGCTGTGGGTGAGAGCAGATGAATTTTCATCTGAAGACTTATGTTTCACTTTCCACACAGTAGATAAACAGAGCAGATTCAAAACATGGACTATATCATAAAGAAAAATTTTTATAAACCAACACACATAGAAAGTGTTGAAGACAGATGTGTTTCTTTTAGTAATCTACAAATATGAGCTTAAAATAGACTTACAGCATCAAGATATCAAACACCTCTGCGTTCTCTGCCCCAGGTTTTACTCATAACTGCTGCTACCCCTGGGATCATAAGTCAGCCAAATGGGTAGGAGGCGGGGAATGACTACGCAACAAACACAGCAGTAAGAGAGTCACACACACCACGCTTTGTAGTTTACAAAGCAGTTTCACATCTGTAACCTCATTTCAGCCTGTACACACCTTTGCTGTAAGCAGGACATTTTTATACAAAAATGAAATGCGACTTTGAAACATCAAGTGACTTGTCCACTGTCACAGGGCCATTTAGAGGCAAAGCTTGAACTTGAGCACATGTCTTTGCACACTGACCAATGATTTTCAAACTTTGTATGCCTGAAAATCAAGAGAAGATTTTGTTTAAACTTCTTACTCCTCTGTTCCAGAGATTCTAGGTCCATTTTTCTGGTGTGGGGCCCTGAAATTTACATTTTCATTAGATTCCCAAGTGATTCTGGTACAGGGGAAACCCAATTTTACATTGTGGAGGGCAAAAAACGACAGAAAAAAAAATCAATGAACAGCACTTAAAATTATATTTCTATCACTAGCCCTGTGAGAAAAACTTAACCTACTCTCTTCACTGATATCACTGGTAACTTTAACTGAGATAGAAGTAAGTTAGGACGCAAGAAACCAATAGTGTTGGTAGATTTTTATTTTAGAGTAACTTGCTCATAGCATCATTCTGTATAATTCCAGTGAAGCTTTATGAACAACTAATGTGCTTTAGTTTTGCCTTATTATGATACTGCTATCTGTTAACACTCATGTAGCAGTGTCCAGAAATGGGGCCCTATTTTTCCTTTGAGACAACTTTATATTCTCAGTCTTAACGGGATGACAGCTTGCTAGGGGATGTTACCAACTATTACTTCTCTTTATTGTCTACATTATAGACAATTAAATGCTCCTATTATCTTGACTGCATTTTTTTTCATTTGGTTCTTTTAATATGACTTTGAACATCAAGACTTGCAAACCTGAATTCTTGGAAGACATGTTTAATGAGTGAAGTCTAGAGTTGTGTTTTAGAAAGACTTTTTTTTTTTTTTTTTTTACATTCTAGGCAGGTCAGTATCAAAGGAGTCTCTTAAAGAATGATGACCTAGTGGGTTTCTTTTCCCCTACAAATAGAACAAGGATCTTTCTTGTCACCATGAATTTAATACTGTCTCTTGTGTTTTCCTTTGCAATCTCTTTGGCTGGATTATATTCAAGGACACAGGGGCCTCTTGTCTTTTAGGTCCATTTAGAAGTTCATTTTCGAGCTTTGACATTCAGCTCAAGAGTTTCAGCAGCAATTAATCAAAAATATCCATATCAGAAACATCATTAATCTTTACCAGACAGGAGTGGGTATGTTTGTGACTAAACTTCAGTGGACTCTTTGGAGGTGGGATTTGCCATTTGCACATGTTTTGAAAGGAAATACAAGGCTTTGAAGCCAAGTAGCAGAAACAGTTTTAAAGAGTTAGAACCAAAATCCAAGAAACATTCTGTGAGTCCTGGAGGAAACAGTCGTTTCTGTTGTAGGTCATGAAAAGGGTCACTTCCGGTTGAACACCATCCAAGTTTGAATTAGGACACCTGGTCATCTTTCCTCCAGATTTCAGTCCTCAGCCCTTCTCGGCCCTCTCGCCTTGGATGAGCTAGTTTCTTCCTGATATCCAATTATCACCTCAATGCCTCAGTGTAGATAACTCATGGATTTGTTCAGTTACTGATAGGTATTGAATTTCCATTACTATGATAACCACCATCATCATAGCTTCCATTTATTGAGTTCTCATTATTGCCAGAAACTGCTAGACTCCTCTGTATATTGTGGTAAAAGTTGGGTATTGTGGTTAAGATGGTACAAGATCTGGAAGCCAACTACCTGGGTTTGAATAACTTTGTGGAAATTATTCAAGTTTCTGTGGCGTTGCTTCTCTCTCTGTCTCTAAAACAGAATAGAAAAGAGTACCTACCCACAGAACCTTGTTGTTTTTTTTTTTAGATTTAAATAAATTGTAAAATATTTAACATACTGCCTTACTCATAGTAAATATAAATTAACATTGGTTGTAATGGTTGATGGTTATATAATAGCACAATACTCCTAGAATATAATTACTATTTTTTCTAGATTATAAACATACTTGTGTTCTTCATCATCATGATGTGAGCCTCTCTGCATCTGGCCCATGAGCAGAATACATTATTAGACAAGATAGCCCTTGACCTCAAGTTGTACATACACACGAATAAGAAGCCTGAAAGTGTGAAATGAAAGTGTTAGTCACTCAGTCGTGTCCAACTCTTTGCAACCCCATGGACTGTAGCCCTCCAGGCTCCTCTGTCCATGGAGTTCTCTAGGCAAGAATATTGGAGTGGGTTGCCATTACCTTCTCCAGGGGATCTTCCCAACCCAGGCAACCTGGGTCTCCTGCATTGCAGGCAGATTCTTTACCATCTGAGCCACAGGGAAGCCCATAAGAGGCCTGAGATAACATAAAATATTAAAAACTGAGCTCAGGATCCTCACTGTCTGTTGATAGCTTTATTCCCATCCGATCTCTAGGTATTTACAGAGTCACACAATGTCAGAGATGAAAATACAATGAATACCAAAATCCCGAGCCGTGATCACTGCAAGGTGTTCCATTTACAACCAAGAGCATTTGTCTCAGGGAGGTTAAGGGATGTGGTGACAGTCATCATTAGTGGCACAGGCAGAACTCTTGACTCTGGTCCACGGCTCACACTAATATGTCACCCACTGGTGTCATACCATCAACTCTCCTCTCCATTTCGAAATATAAACCTACCATTCAACATATTGGTTACTCATTTGCTACAGTTTGGAAGGCCCCATATTTGACAAAATTCTCTCTTTCCACATGCTACATACACCACATTGCAATTAGCTATGCATATTGGAGCCATGTTTAAGATTTACCAGAAGAAGTGTGTGTTTGTGCAACTAAACTTCGATGGGATTTACCATTTTGCAAATGCTTTGAAAGGGAAGGCAAAGCTCTGAAGCCAAGTGGGGGCATGGGATTTTAAGAGCTCAGTGAGGGCTAAAACCTAGGAGTTGTTAAACTCATTTTCAAGGAATTGTTTGTTTGTACTGCAAGATATGAGAACCTCGTCCCCTCATCTCTCACCTGTTAGGAAATCTGATTTGTCTATAACACATTCAGTATCTGAGCACTTCTCCCATACGGTGGATATGGCCACCCTCCTATTCCAGTATGCCATGGCCATCTCTCCAAATTCACTGTAGGAGACTCCTACCTAGACAGCGTGCCTTTACTTTCACTCTCTAGAGTATATAGTCTTTGCAAGGAATAAACTCCATGAAGAACTGCCAAAACAATTCCCTAGAATTAGCCTCATAGCCAACTCTCAAGTTAGTAGCTCCATGTAGGGGATCCTGAGACTCACTGTTTCCTAATAATATGTGAGCTGAGAAAATTTAAGTGGGAGAATAGGATATTATGTTGTGCAAGATATCTTATCCCTGTTTTATCGATAAGAAAGCAAGACTCAGAGAAAGATGACTTGCTAATAAGTCAGAATTCCTGTTTTTTTCCACCGAACTGTGCTGCCATTGATAACCCCCCCTTCTCTGAGGAAGTGAGGAGGTAGAGGTGCCAGCTGAGCTAGCCTGAGCTCTTTCGAGGAGGTGAGTGATTGACGGAATTTAGAGTCCACAAGGAATAGGCTTTGTGCATCAGGGAGAGTGATGGGCACTCTAAGTGCCTGAGCTTCTGTCTTACTCCAGGCTGGCCATGGGTGACACGCACTTCTGCCTATGAATTTTGCTGCCCCTGCCCACTTTTGCCCGGGGAAAGGGGAATGCATCTTGGGAGCTAATTTTGGTAGTTCTGTTCCTCCTTTTTTGAGCTACTGGGAGGAGGGAACTTTGGCATTAGAAATAGTTTGTGTGAAAAAAAAAAAAAAAGAATTGCCAAAGCAATGAATTTTGAGTATGAGTCAGATTATGTCCTTCCTATTTAGGATCCCCCAGTGGCGTCCCACTGGACTCAGAGGAGAGCTCAAATTCCTTCCAGTGGCCTAGGGCCGCACCCTCTCAGCCCCCTTCTCC
This sequence comes from Cephalophus harveyi, assembly GCA_006410635.1. Taxonomy (NCBI): domain Eukaryota; kingdom Metazoa; phylum Chordata; class Mammalia; order Artiodactyla; family Bovidae; genus Cephalophus; species Cephalophus harveyi. The sequence continues at coordinate 370,000 of SJYT01026163.1, forward strand.
TTTGCCCCCTGCTGGCATCTCCAGTAGCTCTCCCCTCCATCCATTCCCCTTCAGGGCCCTGGCCACTTCACATTCCTTTAAAATCTCAGGGCTCTGGCCCTGGAATGATCTTCACAAAGACACCTGGGAGGCTTGCTCTTATACTTCTTTAGTTATTTGCTCAGAAGACCCCTTCTCAATGAGGCTTACCAAGATCCCTCCTTAAATATTGTAGTGTGGCCCTGCCACATGTGTGTACACACACACACACGTGCACACTTTCTGTCTCTCTCCTGACCCCCTTTAAGTGTGGTTACCAGTTTATATAGTGTCTGACCCAATGGGAAGCCTTTTAGAGTTAAGGAGTTACTGTTAATAGTTATGTTGGGACATCCACCCAACCGGATCCAATTGTTCTCTCTAGTGTTTCCTGACTTTTGGCAGACTATAATATTTACATATTTATTATGTGTATTAGTTATTATCTGTCTCTCCCTCTTGGAATGTAACCTCCATGAGCACAAGGACATCTGTCTATTTTATTTATTTATTCTTTTCTAAGTGTTGAGAATAGTGCTTGACAGCCTGGCCCATAGTAGATTCTCAATAAATATTTGTTGAATTGAATGAGTAAGTGATACTGGGAAACCAAAAATGATCTCAAAGTTCTTTCAAACTTTGAGCATGAGGTGAATTTTTCAGTTCAGTTCTATCAAAAATCTTTATAAAAATTAATAAGATGATGTATGTGTATGCATGCACTCAGTTGTGTCCGATTCTTTGCAACCCCATCAACTGTATCCTCCAGACTCCTCTGTGCTTAGAATTTTCCAGGCTAGAATACTGGAGTGGGTTGCCATTTCCTACTCCAGGGGCTCTTCCCAACCCAGGGATCAAACTCTCATCTCTTGCATTGGCAGGCAGATTCTTTACCACTATATGCAAACCTAAACTCTGAATTAGAGTGATGAAATTCTGGATTTTTAATACTGGACCTGAAAGAGATACTAATGGAGGATCTAGATCTATCTCCTTTATTTGAAAAAGGCAAATGTTTACATCATTGCTCCCAAATTATCTCCTTCTTTCCACTTTCAAGTGTCTCTGACTTGCTCTTCTTTGTCTTTAAAAGCTCAGATAGAAATTGCTCCCTAAAATTTTTCCTTTTCCCCTCACACCAAGAAAAGGTCATACCCACAGACTAATGTGATTTCTTTCCTTACACTATTATTTATGTTCCTTGTACATGTCCCGGGATTGTGTATGTCTCATTACATACATTCTGCCACATCACCTTCCAGCTTATTGCTATGTCTGCTTTGTGTCTTTCAGTGAATTGTAAGTCTTCTTAGAGACAGGTGCTGTAATGTTTTCATTTTTGACTTCACAACAACTGGCAAAGTACCTGGCATACAGTGGACACTATATATATATTTACTGATGTGAATTAAATTGCTTTTGATTCATTGACCGCTAAATCTTTCATCTCATTAACTACTTCACCTACCCAAAATGTACTGTATAATTGTGACATTACAGCCTAACTATAGCATTTTACATTATTGTGATATCAAAAGCCCTTTATAACATCACGTGTTCACTTAGTAATGGTTTGATAGCCTCCAACTGACCCTACTCCCACCTATAAATGATCTTCAAACCCTAGTTGCCATATTAGAGAAGGCTGCTGTTTGTAACACTGCAGATGAGCAGTCTAAACTGGGTTCTTTTATTTATTAATGAATAAAAAATTTAAAAAATGAATTTGAAAGTATCAAATATAATCTATGTCTACATGAAATCTTCTGCAGTTATAATCACTGCAGTTATAAATCAAAACATAAGTTTCCATATGTGTTGAATGCATACACACACACAGATGTACACCCCCACAATGTATGAGGATACATATTACAGAACCACATCACCTAATTCCTGTAATATTTGGATGACTGTTGGTCAAGTCTTCTTTGACTCAGTTACTGAAAAATTTATCCATTATTGCTTTTATTTTCTGCTTCTATGCTATCCACTCTGTTTCATCTGAGATGCTTTTACCATGATTGTGCAACCCATCTGTGTTTAACTTTGATTTTACTCAAATTCTTTTATGTTCTTGAGCCAGAAGCCAGTTCCATTTCATACATCCAAGCCTGCTTTGTAACTGAACCTTTCAACAGCCAAATACCCAGAAATAAAGGAAATACTTGAACACCTTAAATATAAATCATTTAAATATAATTTAATCAAGACACTCCAGATTCACCACTAACTATCAAATTTCTTTTATTTTGCCCTCCACAAATCTGTCCTCAGAGCCTTCCACCATGAAAGCCATCTAGTATGAATTGGTGATAATCTCCATCATTTAAAAATCCTCCCCCACTTTCTCCATCAGAGAATATAACATATGGCATCTTTTTTACCATCATCTCCCAGCATGCTTCTTTTGTCCCGTCTAGAATCAGCAATTCATATGACAGGCACACTTGATTTACAGTGTGCTGACTCCTATCCCTACCAGCATTGCCAGATTCTATCCCCTTAAATCATCATTGCAAGGAGGGGAGGAATAGACAAACAATACTGAAAATCGAAAAAAAAAACACAACCCCCCCCCCCCGCCAAAAACCAAACAACCAAACCAAAAAAAAAGTTCTCCATAGGC
>SJYT01026163.1:372764-470092 GCA_006410635.1 Cephalophus harveyi
AACAAAAAAAAAAACACCCCCCCCCCCCCCCGCAAAAAACCAAACAAACAAACAAAAAAATAATTTCTCATGAGGTTGGGTATATCATGGGATAATCTTCCCAAAGCCACCAAGAGTCTGTTGGAAATAGTTGCAAGAGTCAAGCCCTCACAATTACCAGAAATTCAAGCTGCTGAATGTATGTGTGAAAAAGATGTGTAGCATACCTGCTGTCTAAAGCATCGTAAGGATAACATCCTGTTCACTTTTCACTCAGATGATATCTGTATTTCAGCAAATGTCAGCAGGTCCACACACTTTGGCAGAACAAATGTTGTTTTTCCTTTCATAACTGTCCTGAGAAGAATTGTGCAATCCTATAGATGATTGCAGAGAGCTCTTGTTGGCACATGGCCAAGGCAGGATACTCCGCTCCGGAGGAGGCAAATTGTGTATTAGGTTCACTGCTGGCAAATTGCTTTTTTGTGTTCGGTTTAATTTAGTTTTCATGATTTTTCCTGAGGGCTCATCCGGCCTTACTCAACTTAACTGGTTTAACAGATCAGCTAAAGTTCAGAAGCCCTCAATCTTTCCAAGATTTCAAAACATCTTTTTATTCAAACTTTGATTAGGACAAGTGAGAGTAACAAACATTTTACAGGTCTTAAAATCTCCAAGAGAGACATTTAGAAACAAGGGCAGGGGAGGAATTAAATTACCCCAGCCATAATTTTACCCAAACTTGGAAAAAGAAGGAAGGGTAAGATACAGCTTTTAACTTTAAATGAAAGACTCTCTAAACAATGATGTCTTTAAAAATACGCTGGGCAACCCATGAATAGCAAGAGTAATGCACTAAAGAAAATCCAGGATCTGTGTTCAAGACAAGAGACCAGGAGCCAAGACTCAAATGTTCTTTGGGGACTTGGATTCTGCTTATACCAACTGGCTAGACCATTCGGCCATGAGTAAGCACAAGGTTTCAGGTTGGCTCTATGAGGGAAGCATTACTGGAATAATAGTGTTTATAGATTTTATTATTAAATTCTCTTAGAGTTAGGTTCAGCTACATAAAATGTACACACATAAGACAAAATTGAGTCTTCAGATGAGGGGAGAAATTTATATCTTTCTGACATAATAGAATTCTGGAGATAAATAGTCCAGTGTTGAGGTAATTCGTTCCTCGCTGGGCACGGTCTTTGTTCTCCACGATATTATCACATGGCTTCAATTCACAATGTGCCTCATGTTCCAAAATGGCTGCTGGAGCTATGGCCCTTATGCCTGCCTTCCAGACAGGAGAAGGTGGTGAAAGCAAAAGCCAGCACCTCCTGGATGAGTTCAACTCTACTTGAAGAACCTTCCTAGGAGAAATACACTACTTGTTACCGTAACCAATAAGCTAGATAAACAGAGGGTGGAAAATTAAGTCTAACAGCTAGACACCTTTCTGCCATCCTCACCAAAATCCTGACTCAGTTACCAAACATACGAAGAAAATGGATTCTGGTTTAATCAGCTTCAATCTGTCATGCAGGTTAAGTAATAGCTTCATGAAACTGGAGAGCAGACACTTTGAAACCTGTTGGCTTCTTTTAACCATTACATGTGACATTAATGTTAAAGAATCCACCTGCCAGTGCAGGAGACGAAAAAGACACAGGTTCTATCCCTGGATCAGGAAGATCCCTGCAGAAGGAAACGGCAACCCACTCCAGTATTCTTACCTGGGAAATCCCACGGACAGAGGAGCCTGGTGGGCTCCAGTCCATGGGGTTTCTAACAATGAACACGCCTTACCCAAAACAAGTAACTATCATGCCATTCAGTATCCAAGAATCCATGTATCTGTATTAGTTTATCAAATGAAGTATAGTCATGAAAAATAAAGAGTAAGGCTCTGAGGAAGTAGGTACACTTAGTGGATACAAGTTAGGTACATTTTCAGGAGGGGACAGTATAGACATGAGTGTATGTGGAAAAGGGAGAAATTTGAGAGACTCCACCTAGAGAAAGCGAGTGTATAGTCGGAGTCCCACAATTATTTTTAAACGAATGAAGAAAAGTCCATGCACTGCATAATTCTCAGTAATTCTTTCTAGCTGACAGCTGAATAAATGGATGAGGAAGTGAACAGATGAATAGATCCTCGAGTGAATTTTATCAGTGAGGATCCCTTTCTTTGTTGTTCTTGCTAATACTGGCAAGTTTTATAATAGCAATAGTAGACACAACTGATAAAGGAGAAGATATGCTCTATTATAGCCAATCTGGAGAGTCAATGATACAGCGAACCTTAGGGTAACAGGTAGAAAAGGGACCCTCAGAACCATAGGTCACATGACAAACCAGGCCCTGTAAACACCAAGTTAGCTGACCAGGGGAGCAGGCCCTGGGCTGTTAGTATGAGCTTGAATGTGTAATTATTTCATCCAGCAATGTAGCAGAGAGAACGTCAAAAACAGTCAGCATGAGGTAAGAGATAAAGGTTTGCCCCAATGTCAAACAGGTGTATCCAACTTACCCTTAGTTATGTATGTATTATATCATATCATAACTTTGAGAATGTCTTTTCTTTCCTGGGCTGGAGACAGTATAATATGAATGATTACGAATATCAGCTATTCTTTCAGAAACGTTTGAATTGCAGTACCACCTTTCCACTCGGTAGCTGCATGCCCTTGAGCAAGTTACTTAATGGCCCTAGACCTCAGTTTTCCCATCTTTCTGATGGGAAGAATGCAGCTGCTTACCTCTTAAGTAATTGTAAGGATTGAGTGGGGAATCACTGTTACGATTTGTTGGAATTTAAGGGGACTGAATTAGAGTTCTCTAGAAAAATACAACCCTGATGGGATGTATAGAGAGAGACAGGGAAAGGCAGTGAGATAGAGACAATGTCAGAGAGAAAGATAATTATTATTATTTCTTACTTTATTTTACTTTACAATACCGTATTGGTTTTGCCATACATTGACATGAATCCACCACGGGTGTATATGAGCTCCTAATCCTGTATTTTAAGAAATTAGCTCATGCAGTTGTATTGGCTAGATAATACGAAATCTGTAGGGCAGACTGAAAATTCAAATAAGATTTCATGTTGCAGTCTTGAGGTAGAATGACTCTTTCTGGAAAACTCAGTCTTTGCTTTTAAGGCCCTTAGCTGAGTAGATGAGGCCCACTTACATTATGGAGGCAAATCTGCTTTACTTAAACTCACTGATTTAAGTATTAATCACATCTAAAGAAAACACCTTCATAGCAACATCTGGTGTTTGACTAATCACCTGGACACCATTGTCTACTCAGGTTGACACATAAAACTGACCAACACAGGTATCCAATAAATATGAACCCCCTTCTCCACCTGGATTCTGAACAAATAGAGAAAAAAGACAAAAGAGTTCCAGGTTGGAAAATCTAACCATAACTCAGGTGACAGGCAAAAGCTAGGATGGAAGCTGTGCTTTGTATCTGCATGTAAGTGGGTGCAATGGAATTAGGAACCCCCTCCCCACCCCTCTCTGACAGGTACCCGAACACAAGCAGCCTGAGCAGTGATGTCAGGCAAAATCCACAGCCTGGAGGAGCCGGCAGGAACTCACCCTGCGGCTGATAGGCTCACACTTGGAAAGACAAAAAGAAAGAGGAATCTTCTCTTTCCACATTTTACTAAGCAGGTAAGTTTCTCCACGTCTTAGGAGGAAAGGCAGTCAAGGGGCAGAGAGGAGAGCGCTGTCAGTTACACGTCCTGCCCCGCGAGGGACTCTCGGGAGCCAAGAAGGGTCATTTCACCTCCCAGCATCCTCCCCTCCTCACCACCACCATCATTTTTCTCCCTGATGGACCAGTGCCGTTTATACTTCTTATCTGGACCCTTAAAAATGTAGTCTGAAATGGCTGCTCTGGAGACTTCAGTTTGCAGGCTCAGCCCAAGACTTAGGCAGGACCCTGTATAATCCTCTACTCTGCCAACGGTGTGTTTGCTACCCCCCGGGAACCACCACTTCGTGTCTCCTCTCCCAGCCTCCACTCCCACCCCCGCCAGCTTCACTGGAGAACCAGCTGGGGTTTAAAGTGTCAGGCCTGGTTTAGATCTCTTGACACCTCGGAAGCAAATTGCCCATCACATGGGAAAACTGAAGACTGCTTACTCTGTCCGCGGAGGCCCTCACAGTTTGATACTGAAGGACTCGGCCATGCCTAGGGTAGGGGGAGAGACGGGATCTTTGGATCGCCCTTGACAGTGTCCCTTTAAAAAGCTCTTGCTTCTTTCCGCTGTAAAGAAATCTAGGGGCTGAAACCTGAGTGCTGACCTCATCCCTCGCCCCTGGCCCAGAATCCAGGGCTGCACCCCTCCAGTTAACTGGAAGCAGCTTGCCTGGGCAGGACTGTGTCATATCCTGTGTCATTCAGAGCTGGGAAGTGGAACTTGCCTGTAGAAGGCAGATGAAAAATTAAAGTGACCTTTGGCTGGCAGGTTGGTTCAAAATGCCTGGCAGCTTAGATCAGTTTTATGTGCTCTCCTCCTGAGAGATGGTAGCGTGGGTCTCCACCACAGCCCTTAATTCCAAAGCCAGCAGAAACCGACCGGCCTTCACTTTTAACTAAAGAATGTCTTTTAGTTCAAAACGGAATCGGGGCGATTCCTGAGTTTCCTCTAAGAGTTGCAGGGACTGGAGAAGCCTGAGGGAGCCCAGAGAATCAGCGCTTGGCTGGAGCATCTGCCTGCTTTTTTGAGGCTATGTGGAACGGGGGAAAGAACACAGGCTTTGGAACAACCTCTCTCCATTAACCGGCTGTGAGACCTTCAGCAGATTATTTGACTTCTCTGGAAAACTCATTAACCTCTCCAGGCCACATTTTGAAGGCATGCTAAAGCTGACATTTCAGAGTGAACTTTTCCCTGGAGAAATTGCTGGCTAAAGTAGAAAGAGTCAGTCACATGTGTGGTTCAGAATTGAGATCTCCCCTGTGTCCTGGGTGACCTTGAGCACTTGCTCAACCTCTCCGGGCCTCAGTTTCCTCATCTGTAAAATGAAAACAAATTCAGCTGCCTCACAGGACCCTGACTTGAGAGTTATATTTTAAAAATTAAGCACTTAGGAGTCCCCTAGAAGATGCGCTTTCTCATCTTTCTGTGTCTTTTTCCCTGACATTTGGGGAACCAAGGTTTGAGTGTGGAATACAGACAACCCTCTCTGGATTTCTTGATTTTTTTTTTTTTTCATTTGTGCTAAGTGTCTTATATTTTCCTTATTTTTGTCTGCAATACTCACAAGAAGATCTGCAGCAAAAGCAATCTCCTTGATTTCCTGGTATCAATTTGTTTATTGGGTTCTTAGAGGAGGATTTAAGTAGATAAGATGAAAAGTTCCCATAATTTTGTCTAAGCAATTTGACACTGATCAGTACTGGCAGCAGCTCCCTGAACTGCATTATAATTTTTTGACTGCTGCACAAATGTGCCCCACGGATCAGAGATCAGCAGGGCTGCCAGGTAGTTGGAGTTCATCCTCATCAGGGAACACCAGGGAGGCCTGGAGCCCCAACCAGAGAGAGTTTTATATCCAATAAGGTCATGAAGTAGTAACATCTTATGCCAAAAACAGGCTCAAATCAAATGATATCGATACTGATCCACAGGGCAAGAATTCGTGGGATTTTTTTTTTTTTTCATTTGTAAAAAAAAAAAAAAAGACTTTGGGCATGTACCTACTAATCCACGTAATAATGTTTTTAAAATACTAAGTTAAGGTATTTCTTTTCTTTATTTATTATGGATGTACATTTGATTTACAATGTAGTATTAATTTACAGCAAAGTTATGCATATATACATTCTTTTTCATATTCTTTTCCATTATGGTTTATTCCAGGACACTGAATATAGTTCCCTGTGTTATACAGTTCAGTTCAGTCGCTCAGTCGTGTCCGACTCTTTGCGACCCCATGAATCGCAGCACGCCAGGCCTCCCTGTTCATTACCATCTCTCGGAGTTCACTCAGACTCACGTCCATCGAGTCCGTGATGCCATCCAGCCATCTCATCCTCGGTTGTCCCCTTCTCCTCCTGCCCCCAATCCCTCCCAGCATCAGAGTCTTTGCCAATGAGTCAACTCTTCACATGAGGTGCCAAAGTACTAGAGTTTCAGCTTTAGCATCATTCCTTCCAAAGAGATCCCAGGGCTGATCTCCTTCAGAATGGACTGGTTGGATCTCCTTGCAGTCCAAGGGACTCTCAAGAGTCTTCTCCAACACCACAGTTCAAAAGCATCAGTTCTTCGGCACTCAGCCTTCTTCACAGTCCAACTCTCACATCCATGCATGACCACAGGAAAAACCATAGCCTTGACTAGACGGACCTTAGTCGGCAAAGTAATGTCTCTGCTTTTGAAAATACTATCTAGGTTAGACATAACTTTTCTTAGTTTGTTCAAAGTGCTTTTTATCTGTAACCTTATTGAGTCATCCCAGGTGTAGACACAGTCATTTCCCATTTTTAAGACAAGGATACTGAGTTTCAGGAAGAGTTAATGACTTTGCCAAAGTCACGGAGCTACTTGAAAGCCCATTCTGGGAACCACTAAAATGTACCACCCGCCAAAATAGAAGGTACCATTGATGCAGACACTGGACTTCACACATACTGTCTGGGTTCACTTAATGTTATCATCTCCACAAACCTGTAGTACTGTGGTCTTACTCCAGTTATAGGTGAGGAAACTGAGCCTCAGATATACAGTCCCTAAAACCAATATCATCCATTAAAAAAAACCTGGAAGCTGAATCAAGGGCAAAAGTGACAACTGTCTCCATAGGACATCCTAAACCTCACATAGATTTTCTGCCTGCATGTTCTTCATGCAGAGTGTGCTCTGTTACTGTGGAAGAGTTATCCACAGGAAACCCAGAGCCATCCAGCATTTCTCAGAATTATACTCCACTGTTCACGACCCACGGCAGGTTGCCACAACTAGACTGATTGGAGGAATCAGTGATGGTCCCTCAATATACCTCAGCCTCTATGATCTGCACACATTATGAGATGACATCTCCAAGCCCCTTTGCTGTAGGGTGGAGCCATGTGACTAATCCTGACCCATGACCTTAAGCTGAAGCCACCTGTGCCACCTCTGGGATTGAAGCATTTCATTGTCAGTGTGAGGATGTCCCAAACTCTTGCTGGCAATGTTTGAGGCAGTAGCTGTTCAGATTGTATTCCTGAATGATCTCGTATCCCAAGCCTAATGGACGTGTATGTAACCTGAGTGAGAAGGAAGCATTTGTGATTCTATTGTGACTGCAGTTTTTATTTGTTTTAATAAACAGCAACCACAGTGACTGATACAGAACCAGACCTTAATGAGCTTTGTAGACCCCCTAAAGGACCCAGCGGGTGTCTGGAGGTTCTATACCCAGAATCACAAGCTGAAGTGTTACAGGACCAGGCCGAGCAGGGTAAATAAGTGAAGCAGAAGTGAGCCTACAGTGGGAGAGAGGGGGAGGGGCGGGGCAAACTCCCGGGCACCTGCCAAGGAAAGGTGGGCTCCCTCTTGCCAAATCTGGCCACTTATCAGAAGCAGCTGGCTATTTGTGACTTTACCAATGGGTTTAAAGATGGTGCTGGTGAAAGAAAGCTGGACTGTGGGTTAAGTTCACCCCAAGGTTTTCGGTTTGCAACTCCTGCCTCAAGTTCACAATCAAGTTCCCATCTGTCTGCCATAACTCAAAGATTTAAACCTAGTTCCTTGAGTCTTGCCATGTGACACTGGGCATGTCACTGATGTTAGTATTCCCATCTGTAAAATGGGTTAGGTGGGAACAAATTGGTAATTTTTAATCTTTCTTGGGTGCTTCTGCTCCCCAAAATCTCACATGCCCACAGACACAAGTTCTTATGTATGGTTTTCATGGTTTCCGGTGATGCCGTAGACCTCAACCACTGATCTCTATCCCTGTAATAGATTCTCAAAATCAAAGCTAAGGGTGTCTGGGCTTTCCTCCATCCAAAAGCATGTCTCATTTTAACTGGAAGAATACAGTATTTTTCTCTCTCCAGAAGATACTCAAGAGTTTCTACTTCCACGTAGGGAGTCTGTGGCTCTGATGTAGTACTTGACGGTGATCACTTAGAATGTTATCTCTAGGGCATGCATCTTGTTGTAATGTTTAAAGTGGGCATGGGCCTTTCAGTTCAGTCGCTCAGTCGTGTCCAACTCTTTGCGACCCCACGGACTGCAGCACACCAGGCCTCCCTGTCCATCACCAACTCCTGGAGTTTACCCAAACCCATGTCCATTGAGTCGGTGATGCCATCCAAACATCTCATCCTCTGCCATCCCCTTCTCCTCCTGCCCTCAATCTTTCTCAGCATCAGAGTCTTTTCAAATGGGTCATCTCTTTGCATCAGGTGGCCAAGGTACTGGAGTTTCAGCTTCAACATCAGTCCCTCCAATGAACACCCAGGACTGATCTCCTTCAGGATGGAATGGTTGGATCTCCTTGCAGTCCAAGGGACTCTCAAGAGTCTTCTCCAACATCACAGTTCAAAAGCATCAATTCTTTAGCACCTGACACTTTATGTGATATCTAATCAGAGGGAGACCTGATAAGTGAGTTCATGCATTTTTTCCCAGCTATGAACTTCTAGGTTCTAATGTGATTACAATGGTTCAAATTTAGTATCTTTGGCCCTTTCAGCTTTATAATCCAAACCATCAATGCAATGCTGCTTTGAAAAGTAATCTTTCAGAATTCACATCCAAACTGATTCTCCGTCCGTGCAGGCAATGGGTGGCTTCCACTGGAAGTCTCTGGAACAAGTCTTTTTCTGTGGTCACATTGTCAGCTCTGGTCTATAACTCTTAAAAATCCATCCAGACAGACCTTCAGATGCCCTTTTCCAAAGGAACCATTGTGATTTTTGTGGGGTGGACAGCATGAAATTGCTGAAGTGTGCATCACACAAAGGAATCCGAGTTCTCCTGCAGGTGGGCTTTGACTTCTTTCCCACTTTGACAGTGTGTGCTGTTAATGTTTTCGTCAGTAGCACCTTTTACTGCCTGTCTTGCATAAAGGAGGATTCTCACCCCATTTGTCAGCATCCTAAATGTATGAAACCATTTTCTCTGGGAACTCCTTGATGTGGTTGGAATGAGACTGAAACTTCTATTAGACAATCATTCAGCTGAAATAAAATTTATCATAAAGGGCAACCCTAACATGAAATCTTTATATGTAACAGAGAGGTCTAAATTTGAAACAAATAAAAAAAAAAAAAAACCCAAAATGTAGTATTACATTATGTCAAGAAACAGGTCCAAGGTCAAATGATGAATTGGTCACAAAATGAAAACATTAAAGCTAGAGAGAAAACCAAATAATGTTTTTAACTGGTATTAAATTAATTCAAGCAAGGTAGCTACCCCAAGATGCTAGAAATTTCTGGAAGCAATCTGATTCTTTTTAACTATTCTGCCAACTTCATATATTCAGCCTATCAAGCCAATCTGTCCTGTCTAATTACTCATGTTCTTGGAATGTGCGTTCAATTCTACAAATATTAATGGGGCTTGTGTGTGTAATGCAACTTCCAAGGTCCTATAGGGACCACCAAATAAGGAACTCACAAGTTAAGGAAGTAGTTCCCTAAAGCTGATGTATAAGTCTGATGACATCTGAGTCATTTAGAGAGGTCTTAAATTACAAACTCCCAGGCCCTACTCCAAGCAGACAAAATTAGAATCTCCAGGGGTAGGAACAAGAGTCTGTATTTTAGCTGAAACTGATACAGAATAGATTTGGACCTTTTGTCAGTCAGGACCTCATAATTGCAAGTGATAGACCTCTAATTCCATCTAACTTCAAGCAAAAGGGGAACCAGTTGACTGTAGGAACTGAAAAGTCCAATAAGATGATGGCTTCAGGCACAGCTGGATACAGGTGCTCAAGCAATATTATTAGGATTAGGGATTGAATAGTTTCATCTGTCAACTCTGTTTTCATCTGCATTCATTTTTACTCTTAAGCAAAGTCTAAAGAAGGCAGTGGCAACCCACTCCAGTACCCTTGCCTGGAAAATCCCATGGGCGGAGGAGCCTGGTGGGTGGGCTGCAGTCCATGGGGTTGCTAAGAGTCGGACACCACTGAGCGACGTCACTTTCACTTTTCACTTTCATGCATTGGAGAAGGACATGGCAACCCACTCCAGTGTTCTTGCCTGGAGAATCCCAGGGATGGGGGAGCCTGGATGGCTGCCGTCTATGGGGTTGCACAGAGTTGGACACGACTGAAGCGACTTAGCAGCAGCAGTAGCAAAGCACTACGGGAAGTATGAGTAATCATAGTAGTGGAAGTAGTAATAATAGTAACAGTAGTGACAGCAATAATGGGATTCTTAGTTTGCTTCAGGCATAGCACTTTATCTATATTGTCTTGATTGATATTTACAACGATAATATAAGGTAGGAGTTATCTCCTTTTAACCCATGAAGAAACAGAGGCTCAGAGAAGTGAAGTGATTTATCCAAAGTCACACAGCTATCAAAAGAGTTGAAAAGGAGAACTGCCTTGTTGTAGTTTTCACTCTCTTACCCTTTCTCCTATGCACAGAGGTAAAACATACTGAAAGAAAAATGATTGTCAGAAGGTGGGAGAAGGACAGGAGGGTATAGACCAGAGGCAGTTTTTCTGTGTGCTCATAAAATGCCCATATACTCTGGGCTCTCTGTAGATTGTTTGGATAGGCCCAGAAGTTTGCATTTTGATTGTTCCCCTGATTGATACAATTTACACCTCCTACAACAATGGAACTTTTTCCAGTCCTTCATCACAATTCACAGGAGATCTCTGGAAGCCTTTGAATCCATGGACAATATGTGCAGCACTATTGTTGAACTTGTTCTAGCAAAGAAAGGCAGGGTAGGTGTCATCAACCAAAGGACGGAGAAAATGATTCCAGGGTTGCCAGGGGGAGAAGACTAATAAAGTCTTTGTATCCCAGCTGATAGGAGCTGATAACTCCTGAACCAGTGGTGTCATTATAGGGACTAAACAAAACAAACAAAAAAAATGTAACACATGGAAGCAAGATTTAATAGTCAAAAGGATATAAACCTTGAAGATAGCACTTTTTTTAAGTTTTAGGTGACAGTGATTCCCAGATTTCTTACTTAGACTGTCCTTAGAAACTCTGGTAGACTGTGGACCCCATGAACCATATCTCCTGATATTCCAACCTTGTGTTACTCTTACCTTGGACACATGACTTGATTTTGTCAATGGGACATTAGCAAGCATGACACAGGTAGAGACTTGATATATGCTTGCATGGTGGGCCTTGTTCTATCGGAACTCTTTCTTGAACTGCTACCTTGAGTCTGCCATGCTGTGAGAAATCTCAAGTTGACCACATTGGAGATAAGTAAAGATATCCTTATGAACGGCCCCAACCAATCCCAGTTTCCTATCATTTTCCAGCTACATGTAGATTCATGGGTGACCCCATGCAGGATCAAAAGAATCACTCCACAAACCCAGAGAATCTTGAAAAATTATGACCACTACAGGTTTTGAGGTGGTTGGTTATGCAACTGTTGGTAACTGAAACAAAACAGAATGCTTCCTTTTAGTTGGTGATGTAGTCCAGTGTTCTATCCATTGTGTTTCCGTGGTTGCTAGGAATATCAGATCTAAGTTTGTGTTCATTGCTGTGTGGTTCTTCAACCAGGATTTCTCATTAGAATTTATGCTTTTCTCTTTCAGATTTTTGTCTTCTATATAAATTGATCTTGTCATATCTGTTGAACTGACTGAAGTTACTCTTGCTATATACATCCATTTGTTTTATTTTTTAGATTGCACATACAAGTTATATCATACAGTATTTATCTTTCTCTATCCAATTTATTTCATAAGCATAATATTCTGTAGGTTCATCCACATTGTTGCAACCGGCAGAATTTCACCCTTTCTTATGACAGAGTAATAGTCCATTGTACAGATGCCAAATTTTTTGTCTGTTGAATAGTTGAGGTGCTTCCATATCTTGGGTATTTTAAATACAATGATGCTATGAATATTGAGTTGCATGCATCTTTTTGAATACATGTTTTAATTTTTTCCAGCTAAATACCTAGAAGTAGAATTGCTGGGTCATATATGGTAGTTCTAGTAATGATTTTTTGATGACTCTTACATACTGCTCTCCATAGTGGCTGCACCAATTTACATTATCAACAGCAGTATACCAGGGTTTCCTTTTATCTGCATCCTTACCAGTGTTTGTTGTTTGTAGACTTTTTAGTGATAGCCATTCTGACAGGTATGAGATGGCTTTTAACTGCTGTTTTGATTTGCATTTCTCTAATAATGAGTGATGCTGAGCATCTTTGTACCTGTTGCTGCTGCTGCTACTGCTAAGTCGCTTCGTCGTGTCCAACTCTGTGCGACCTCACAGACGGCAGCCCATTGGGCTCTGCCATCCCTGGGATTCTCCAGGCAAGAACACTGGAGTGGGTTGCCATTTCCTTCTCCAATGCATGAAAGTAAAGTCGCTCAGTCGTGTCTGACTCAGCGACCCCATGGACTGCAGCCTACCAGGCTCCTCCGTCCATGGGAGTTTCCAGACAAGAGTACTGGAATAGGATGCCATTGCCTTCTCTGCTTTGTGCCTGTTAGCCATCTGTATTTCATCTCTGAGAAAATATTTAGGTCTTCCTACCCTTTTTATGATTGGGTTGTCTTTTTGATATTGAGTTGTATGAGCTGTTTACATATTTTGGATATAAACCCCTGGTTGGTCACATTATTTGCAAAAGCTTTCTCCCAGCTCATAGGTTGCCTTTTCATTTTGTTGATGGTTTCTTTTGCTGTGCAGTGTTATGTTTAGTTAAGTTGCATATGTTTATTTGTGCTTTTATTTCTCTTGGCTAAAGAGACAGATCCAAAAATATATTGCTACAATAGATGTCCAAAAATATTCTGCCTATGTTCTCTTCTAGAAGTTTTATGGTTTCAGGCCTTCTATTTACATCTTTAATATGTTTTGAGTTTATTTTTGTACATGGTGTGAGGAAATACTCTAATCTCATTCCTTTGCATGTAGCTGTCTAGCTTTTCCAGCACCACACAGTGAAGAATCTTTTCTCTGTGTCATATTCTTGCCGCATTTGTCATACATTAATTGCCTACTGGTGTGTGGTTTTATGACTGAAATTATTTTTAGTCACATATAAAATAAATAAAATTCAGCAACAGAAAAAAATGACTGATACGAAAAAGCAATTGTAACTACTAATATGTATGAATTCTATAAAATATTAATGTATTTTCTGAGTCAGGCCCTGTTCCAAAATATTTACATGGATCCAATTATTAAATTCTCTCAATAACTGTGTATAAGCACTGCTGTCTCCCATTTTACAGATGAAGAAACTGAGGCAGAAAGTTTTTATGGCTTGCCCATAGTCACACAGGTAGTAAGTGACAGAGGTAGGGACCAGCTTCAGTTCAGTTCAGTCGCTCAGTCACGTCCGACTCTTTGTGACCCCATGAGTCGCAGCACGCCAGGCCTCCCTGTCCATCACCAACTCCCGGAGTTCACCCAAACTCATGTGCATCGAGTCGGTGATGCCATCTAGCCCTCTCATCCTCTGTCATCCCCTTCTCCTCCTGCTTCCAATCCCTCCCAGCATCAGGGTCTTTTCCAATGAGTCAGCTCCTTGCCTAAATCAGAGTTCCCATTCATAGCCACTATATAGCAAGAGCACTCCTTTTAGTGCATTTTAAATGGTGTTTAACTTGTTATGTATCTGTAAAATTTAAAAGGAAGAGATTATCTTACAAGTGCTTTTAAGTTAAGAGTTGTCACCAACTTAAGTAGTTTTATAAATTAAAAAAAAAAAAATGTGGAAATAAAGCCACTGTCACCTAAATGGGGTAGGCATTGCATTCCAAAGAAAATTTTCTCCAATTCAAAACAGAAATTCAAACCCCAGCTTCTGATGCCACAATTATCATAGTTATCAAAGCTATTTCATTAACCACATTTTGTCCTTTGATAGATGCACATGCTTTCAACTGTATATCCTCAAAGAGAGTTATAGTACATTTGTAAGAGTCTATCACTGTTTCCAAAAAGTACAACTACTGGAGAAATATAGGGTGTTACTGGCTTCCTTGGTGTCTCACATAGTAAAAAATCTGCCTGCAATGCAGGAGACCTGGATTCGATCCCTGGGTGGAGAAGATCCCCTGGAGAAGGGAATGGCTACTCACTCCATTATTCTTGCCTGGAGGATCCATGGACAGATGAGCCTGTTGGGTGGACACGACTGAACAACTAACACTCACTCCGGATCTTACTGAATTCAGCTGGTCCCCGAATGTACAATCAGTACATTCACACATCAGTTACCGCAGAGCACTCAAGAGCCAAACATATACTTTGATATGTGGACTGAACAAATGTCTCAAGTATTCTATTTGTCCTACTTTTTGGTTCATAGAACCATAATATCACTAACTTTGCCTGTAAAGTGGAGCTTGTTAAATACTTTAAATGCTTTATTGAATTTAGATATCAGGCTTTTATTTTCAAGTGAGTGCAAAGTGGAGAGCAAGAGTATTGGTTCCAATGATCAACTATTTTGAAAATTAATGAAAACCACATGGTTGAAAGAGTTTTGAGGCATGCCAAATGTGGAACTCTTTTAGCCTCAGAAGGATGCCTTTCCTCTTAGTTGGTCAACTGAGATGGAAAATAACAAAATTTTTAAAATATGTATTTTGGACCTTTGTCACTGAATTTTATATCTAAAAGGTAAACTGTATCTGAGACTTTTATAGTTTTTGGTTTTTATATTATGACTTGAAAGTTTGGATCAACGGAATTATTTTATTTCTAACACAAAATGTAGGCAATAGTAATGAGAGATTCAAAGTTACATTTGTCAATTTAAATATAGATTCAGCCCTGGTTTGTTATTTATTAAAGATAACTATTGCCTTTTCAAGGGAGAGGTGTCCGCCATAGACATTAGATTTCCTGTGTCCTTTGGGTACATCCTGCCCAAAGGCGGGTGGCTGGTCAAATTTTGTGAGATGCTTTCTGTCTAAATACCACTCTCTTGTCCACGAGACTGACTTTCAGTACCCTCCAGGGAATTTGAAAGTAAACAGCCCCCAAAGATGCAAAGCTGCTCTGTTCTAATTTGTTCCTAGCAATGATGTTCTCACAGAGCTGCTGAATCTACAAAGCAGATACCCACCCATTCTGCCCCTGCCCGAGTGCTGATATGGACCTGCCCTACCTCCTGGCCTCCTCCAGGCTGTGTGTGAAAGCTCTCATTGCATAAGGACAATGTTCTCTTTTTCCTCTCAAATTCTAAATGACAAACACACTGACAAAAATACTTTGGTAGAGAGCCCTGGTAAATGTTCGCTCTTCATACAGCGTGAGAAGCAAGTCTTTGCTAACATAAACCACTGATGAAATACTAGCACTAGGGGAGTCATAGCCCTGTGGTTAATAATTCACAAGCTGGTCACCTCATAAATAATTGCTAATCTTCTGATGTGAGTGTGCAGGTGGTGAGAAGGCGACTTTTCCCAATTTCCCTTTCTGCTGTTCATCATCTCTTCTTGCCTGTTTTCTTCCTGGCATCAGTACTTTTTAATCTCCAGGGATACAGAGATGAAATTTTGTTTAGAAGCTGGTTTCTTCTTCCCAAGGATAAGAGAAATTCAAATAGAGAGTAAAACTATCCAGGCTGTATTTTTCAAGTATGCTTCACTCTTTATACTGAGGAGAGAAGTTTCCTCAGTTGGTGAGGAACAAATGCAGGACAAGTTAAATAATTCTCCAAGGTTGCCGACAGCTTTTGCTCCCATCCTAGAATTCAAACCACAACAAAGAGCCACTTCAAAGTTACCACACTACAGAGTTCTCAAATTTTAGTTAATAATAAGGTTTCTGCCTACCCTAAGTCCACTGGGTACCAGAAAATTTTTTGAAAGTGGAAAAAAGAGATCATATTTTAAATATATTCTTCCCCATGCCTCCAAAATATAATTTACAGTAAAATATAATATTTGAAGAGAAAAAAAAAGATAGCATCCCAGACTTGATTGCTTTTTTCTACATGGTTTTGGGTACTGGTAGCTTCATTCAGACTCAGAGAATCTGTTGAAACTGTGTGATGTAAGTGAAGTCATTGACTGTTCGGGAACTTTTTCCAAGATTATTCCTGTTGTTTTCAGGGTAATGGGTTGAGAAGAGCTGAGAGCTCATAAAATTACTGTTTGATATAACTTGGAGAAAAACTTCAAAGCTGAGCAAAATAATCCACATATGCAGATGTTTCTGAAATAATGGATGCTAAAATCATGAGAGTTTTACATCATATAGGCAAAAGTAATTAAATAAAAAGGTGACCAACAAATTTTTTAAAGGGTCAGGAAGATATAAATAATTTCCTCCAGCTGCTAACTCACTCTCAGAAGAAGCAGATGCTATTTTTATCTCCAAAGGAAAAGCTTTTTTTTTCTTCCTATAAACTCTTTTGTTTTAATCCTAAACTGAGTATGATGGCTTTGTCTGGGTTGAGTAGAAAGGAAAATAAAAACCTACAGACTGATCTCAAAACTCAGTTTTCCTTGTAAGGTCATTCCAGAATGAAAGTATTTCATCTGACCCATTAGAGACTGTGGGCAGATTAGAAATCCAACCACTCTTTTGGAATTAAAGGCAAAGATGCTGTTGTTGAGCCACCCTGAGGGAAATAGACATTTTGAATGGTTTGGAACTGTGATGTAGACATAGTCATGGCTTATTTAATCCCCTTCACCTCTTCCCACCAAAAACCCTCTAAGAACGCGTCCAAGACTCCCACTTCCACCCCCAGCTCCTACTATCCCTGCTACAGACCCAGAAAACCGTAGCAGGTGAGAATGAGCTCTGTTGTCACCAACTGCTGAGCTCAGGCTTGTTTTTCACTTAGGGCTTGTTTTTCTTCTGCTTTTACTTGAAGGTTACTGTAGGATGGACCCCAGATAGAGAACTCTTGGCTGTCCTAACATCAGCTCTGCCTTGCTCTGCGGTTGTCAAGTTTCCCCATGTCAAGAGTAGGCAGGTACAAAGTCGGACTTCAGTTGTTTTTTTTTAAATTGTTTTGGACATTTTCAGCAGTGAAACGAAACTGGTTTTTCTTCTTTATACCTATTTCTTGCAAGGGAAGAGCCTTTTTATAATTGGACATGTTTCGTGTTTTTTCTCCATGAAAGTTTTAACTCTCTTTTGTATTATTTTTACAATAATTTGTGAACATTGAACATTTATTTTTACCCTTTGTTGTTGTTGTTGTTGTTGTTACTTCTCAGGTCAGATTTTTTTATACTTAACTTATCAAAAGAGATTCTCACATGCTGTTTTTTGCTTTTTTTTAAAAAAAAAGCCATCTAGGAATGTGTAAAGATAGAGCTTTAAATCCCAGTTCTTCCTCCTATTTGCTCTGTAACGTTGGTATGTCATCTTCCGAGCCTTGGTTTGTTTAGGAAAACAAACTTATTTCTGAGTTTGAGTGGTTGTTGGTGTAATTCAGCTGCATAATCTGTTAAAGCTTCTGACGTGGGCCTGAAAGGTAGGAATGATTTACGCTTGGTTCCCAATCATAGTCAAAAAGTAGCCATAGCAGTAATAGTCACTAACATTTATTGAGCATATAGTATGTTCCTGGCACTGCATGCAGTATCTTATTTAATGTTTACAACAGATACTGTTACTCCTTTACCATGTATAATATTTTATTTTTGGCAGCCCTGTCCATGCTTCATTCATACCAAATTTCTTGTCTACTTAAGTTTTGAAGTCTTTTTGCCTCTTGCATTTGCACAAATAGTGTTTTGACTCAAGACCAAGACTTATCTCTTGTCTGTGAGATATCACTAGATGTGGGAGAGGCTTGACCACACTTGGGCTTCCTGCCTGCAATGTGGGAGACCTGGGTTCGATCCCTGGGTTGGGAAGATCCCCTGGAGAAGGGAAAGGTTACCCACTCCAATATTCTGGCCTGGAGAATTCCATGGACTGTATAGTCCATGGGGTCACAGAGAGTCGGACACAACTGAGCAACTTTTGCTTTTCGACATCACTAGATTTGGCTCACTGAGCTGGTCAAATTCCATCCACATTCTGACTGCATGGCCACAAACTCGCTCTACTTTTCAGCCTCGTGCCCCTTACAAGTGTAGCTTGTAAGGCACTGATCGAGCAGACCTCCTTCCCAGCCCACATTCAGCCGCTCCTTTCTTCTGAGTGCATCCTTTGGGGTCTCCACTAGCACTGGGGAGTGGACGTCACAGCATATTCCCACTGTCTGCAGTGGTTGTCTGTTAGAGACCTGGGGGCCAGTGAACCCACCATCTCCCCTTCCAGAAGGAATCCACTGGCCTCATGAGAAACTGTGTGTGCAGATGCACCCCGTCCCCGTGAGGAGAGGGCCATCCTGACATCCCTCTGGTTCTTGTCCAGACAGCCCAGATGGAGCTCCCGGGGCCACAGCTACACAATCCTCCAACCCTAAACACTCAAAAAATGGTCAGACCAATGGATTTTCTCGGTCCCTAGAAAGAACTTGTTTCTGCTTTCTTCTTTCCCTCCTGTTCTCTCAGTTCTTTCTTGCCCTCTCCTCCCCACCCCCCTATACACTCTGAACCCATCCCTTCCCCAAACCCCCCTAAAGGACAAGCCTGATCTGCTCCCCCTTGCTTTTCCCTCCGCAGAGCCTCTCTGCCTCCTGGGGCTGCGACAGCATAGACCCCCTCAGCTCTGCCTCCCACGTAGCCTCAGCACCTCTCCTCGTCTCTGCTCCTGCCTTCACTTCCTCTTTGGACAATTCCTCTTCCCAGTGGCAGGCATAATTTGTTTCTCAACTCCAGACAGATATTAATATTAGGGAACTGGGTAAAAAAGATCAGAATTCTCTAAAACATCCCAAATCATAAATTGTTGTTAAAGGACTCCCAGTATATCCCCAATGTTGTTCCTATGTTTAACTCATTCTTAGAATTTTCAAAAAGAAAATTTAAGAAGAAACATACATCACTTTAGTAGTAGTCACAAAGACCGGTGGTCTAGACTGAATACACAAATACTGGAAAATGTCTGGGGACATAACTGGGTGGGTTTTATATAATGTAGCACTCTAGCAAGACTATATGCTCTACACAGAGGTGTGTGTAGAAATTACCAATTGGAAGTTTTATTTTTCTTTGAAAACCTGTTGTTTTGGGCAATATTACTCATTGATTGAGTATAAAGGATACCATGTGAATAACTTTAACATTTATTTGTAAGAAGAATACATCATTAGCAGCCAACGGGTCATGAACAAGTATTTATAACACGGCCATAGCTACAAGCAAAACTGGTTAGATTGTTAGTGCTTCTCTCCTCCTTGCCTGGTCCCAGTTCCCAGAAATCTTGACTTTGACCTTCAATTCCGCATGTCTGCTTATCTGCTCTTACATCTTGACATCACTGGATTCCTTTGTAGAGTAATGTATCTGTGCTGAATGTTAATCTTTTATTCTACTGAAGAGTTATAATGCTTTCCCCCATTTTCCTGATGTCTAAAATTCATCTTTCTCAGAATGTGAGATTCAGAAAAAAAATGACTTCCCCAAGAAATGCTAGGGGCAATCTCCACAGGGCAACAGTTATTGTAAGGACTATTGTTTTGGCCTAACTAGCAATATTTTTCCCCTCCTTTTTGAAACAGCACCCTGATTTTCAGTTGTGGATCTTCCCTGGCCCACTCTGGCTATCCAGCTCCGTGGCTTCTGTCCCCATGTAGCAAACAAGGCTCCCACTTTTTTCTGTTGGCTGCAGCCTTGTCGTTGACTTGGGTCCCTTGATAGGGGTAACTGGTGCCTTATTCAAAGCCACTTGCTGATTATTAGATGAGGGTATGGCTTCAGTGAAGAGGTCACAGAAACAGTTAAGATACTTGATGTTGTGTCTACGTGTTGACAAAACCAAGATTCTAGGAGATTCATTGGTTCCTCTTCTTTCCAAACTCCCAGTTGTTTAATTATGATTTCCTAATATGTTACTAGTTTTGTTTGTTAGCAATAATTACTTTGCTTGAAAATGAGGAAACTTAACTTATTCACTGGCAAAAAAAAAAAAAAAAAAAAGGCTCCAGACCTACTATCTTGACCCCAAAAATATTTGATCCAAAGCCCCACCTCCTGTCCACTCAAGACATTAATTAGACTCCTTCTTGTGCTTTTGGGCTCCCACCTTTTTGCTGTGTAAATGCATTGAAGTGAGCTTGCCAATAGTTGTCTCATTAGACTTCCAGGGTTTTGATGTGAGACTTCAGAGAAAGTCCTTCAAATCACACAGGTTTGGTTCTGGATCCCAGACTAACTTTTAGCCTAGGCAGTGGGGAATTTCTTAGGCCTTAGGACTCTGTCCTATGGAAAAATTTTCTTTGGTGCACATAGTATTTTTTTCTATTAAAATTTTTAATTAGCCTATTAAATCTATGGATATCACCTTTTAAAATCTAGATTTTCACATTCTTTTAAACAAATTAAAAATATCAAGAAATTCTGAGCCCATGTTGCTAAATCTCAGTCCTTTCCGTGATCACACAGTATCCCCTGGGTCTGCCTTTACTCAGTGTTTTGCTTCTTTGTGTTTACCTACCTGAACACTGTTGACAGCTGAGTTAATAACATCTATCTGGCATGATCCAGGCCAGCTCAGTAGAAGACTAAGTTTTGAGGTTAAACCCTCATCTACAGTGTAATCCCCTTGTGGATCTAAAAGGATCGGGTGACAAGTTGAGGGTAGAATTCAGAAATTCAGTAATCTAAACCCAAGTCACCTTTTACTCTTTTCTTATATCCAGCAGGTTATTGGTTAGAATAGACAATAACTGGCCAGTAACCAAGAAACAAATAAAGCAACAACAGCAACAAAAATACAGTAGCTCAAACCAAAGAGATGTTTCTTTAGCTTTGCTGAGATATTCCAGAGGCAGGCACATGGTCCACGTTGTAGGGAGCTCTTTTCTGAGAACCCCTCTGAACATCCAGCCTTCTTCTTCCTTCTCCATGTGGTTCTGGTTGTAGGGAGCTCTTTTCTGAGAAGCCCTCTGAGCATCCAGCCTTCTTCTTCCTTCTCCATGGGGTTCTGCTAGCCTGTCCTATGATTCCTCACACCCCTGGTTAAATGTGGCTTACATCCCAGGGCCAGTCCACGGGAAGGGGAAAGCGTGGAAGAAACCAGTCGCATTGAAGCAGGTGTCTCAAAGATATACCCACCACTTCTGTTCCAACTCCGCTGGTGTCACAAGGCCTCACCCAGCTGCTAGAAGCTTTGCTAACGTTTCTGCTTGGCAGCCACGTGACCTGCCAAGAATTGGTGAGATGCCAGTACTGAAAGGAGGCGACTGAGCATGTGCCCTGGAGAACAGCTGCTGCCCCCTGCCTCGACTGGCCTTTCAGAAGATACCAGAAGAAAGAATGGTCTTTCTTCTCATGAGTCACCCCCACCACACACACTCACAAACACACCTTCAAAGCCACGGCGGCTAGGGGTACATATTTATAAGCCCTGGATGTTTCTCACTGTTTTGAGTTCAATAGCTAAACACGGTGAAATCATAAGGAAATGATCTTCCAATCAAACGTGGATTAGAAACCAAATTGACTTTCACAATCTCTTTCCACTTTTTCCCTCACTTGATAGGTGAGACTTCTCACTTTACCAGCATAGAAGTTTCGCATTTTCTGAAATGCTCAGAGTGGAATTCCCTCCTAGACTTTTATCTTAAAAATACAACTGTCATAAAAGGAAACTAAACCTCATGCCATTCGTCTGTTGTGGGCATGTGTGTGGGTGGGCGTGTGCGTGTGGGGGCGTGTGTGTGTGTGTAGACTATGTGCCACAGGAAAGAGAAAATTATAGTTACACACTGATCTCCCCTCATGAATTCTCTACATCTTTGATCAAGGTTGTATAACAATTTGTGGGTCCATGTGCATCCTCCTCTGATAGAATACTTGTGACTAAACACACACGCACACACCATTTAGTTCTCAAAACTTTAAAACTATCCCCTAGGGCTTTAATTCCACTGAGAACTCTTTAAGAAACTTTGCATTTAATGCCAGAGTTTTAAGATGGGTCAAAGAACGTATTTATTTTCTATTCATAAGGAGCTACTGCTTTCCTGTTCTGTTTTTTGAACCTTTCTGCTCGTCCCAGAAATCTCATTTGCAGAGCCCCAAGACATGAGGCAGATGAAACAATCACTGTTCCGGTTAAATCAGCGCTGTGTCAGCTGGAGGTCTAACTACTGACTCTCCCTGTCACCTCACCCTAAAGTCCTTGAGGCCGCTCGGAGGAGCCCCCTGGCATTCTGTGAAAACTGCCTGAAAACCATGCTTCATGGATCCTTTGCTCATGACTTGAGGTTCAAGAGTGGGAGAAAGAAGGCAGAAGATGGGGAAAACATCCGGGAAGACATATGCCTTTTCTAGGTGATACCAGTGCAGTTTGCCAATTCTGTTAACTCAGTACCATAGGAAAAAACCAGCCATACCACCCATCATGGGGACAAAGAGGCAGGCGGTGTGTTGGTAAGAGCCTCATGCAGTATTTAGTGGCAGACATGCCAGCCTCTCATGTATTTACAGCCCTCTTCTAACCTGCGTCCTTTCATAGCGGGAAGCAGATGCTGTGTCGGGACCTGGCGGGATCCTCACAGCTTCCTGAATAAGAGAGTGTGGGAAGCTCAGTTTCCCCATCTGTAGGCGGGGCTAGGACTGCAGCCTCTCCCCCAGCACCAGGGTTTCCCCAGGCTTCTTTGATATCACCAGAGAGGCCTCTCTGACCATCCTGTTCAACAGCATCCCCGTGGCCAGGCATTCTCTGACCCTTTACTCGACTTTCTCTTTCCCCTTAGTTCTTACCACCACCTGACACCAGATGTATTTGCTTTGTTTATTTTTCATTTGGCTGCACCAGGCCGTAGTTGCAACATAAGGGATCTTTAGTTGTAGCATGCGAACTCTCAGTTGCGGCATATGGGATTTAGTTCCCTGACCAGGGATCGAACCCTGGCCCCCTGTGATGGGAGCATGGAGTCTTAGCCACTGGGCCACCAGGGAGGCCCCAGATGTATTTATTTGTTGATAGTCTCTCTCCTCAACTAGAATTCAGCTTCATGAGAGCAGAATCCTTCTCTGGTTCTGTTAGCAGCTGTCCTACCACCACCGCCAACCCCTGGCATCTGGGAGAGTGTTTGGCATTCAACAGGTGGGCAATAAAATGAGTTAGGTGTTGAATGAGTCATGAAATTGTTGTGAAAAATAAAAAATCTGTGTAAAATCCTCCACTGCACACCTGGGATACGAAAGGGCCTCAGTACAAATTAGTTACTTGTATTGTGGTCAGTACCTACCACGTGGTGATGCTAAGGTGATGGTTGAGGTCATGGTCTCACCTATTTCTTTGCCTCTTGCTGGATCTTCTTGATATGGTCCCCAAGTTACAATAGAGACTGCCAAAACACCGAGAGGCATGTGCAGATGGTGTAGTGTTTCACCCAGTCTAAACTTGGCACATGGGGTGAAAACTCACATATAGTTTGAATTACACTTGAACATTCCTTAGGTGGGGGTTTCCCTGGTGGCTCAGTGGTAAAAGAATATGCCTGCAATGCAGGAGATGTGGATTCAGTCTCTGCATTCAGAAGATCTCCTGGAAAAGGAAATGGCAACCCATTCCAGTATTCTTGCCTAGGAAATCCCCTGGACAGAGGAGCCTGATAGGCTGCAGTCCATGGGGTCACAAAGAGTGGGACTTGACCTAGCAACTAAACAACAAGAACGGTTCCTTAGGAGGATCATTTCCACAAGGCCATCCCAGCTCAGTTTACCTCCAGCATCACAACGGATCAATGATTTGGGGGTTAAATATCACATGATGTATCTGGCTTGTGTTAGAGCCTATACTGTATTAAAAGCAATAATAAAAGCTGAAGTTATTATGTGAAACACTGGTCTGTGTAAACATCAGGATGCTTCTCAGTAAAGTGAGATTCTCATAGGATGGAAAGTTCCTGGTTTCTGGGACCAAATATTAAACAATAATATATAATAATAGCTTCCCTGAGAGCTCAGTTGGTAAAGAATCTGCCTGCAATGCAGGAGACCCTGGTTCGATTCCTGGGTCGGGAAGATCCACTGGAGAAGGGATAGGCTATCCACTCCAGTGTTTTGGCCTAGAGCATTCCATGGATTGTATTAGTCCACGGGGTCGCAAAGAGTCGGACACAACTGAGTGACTGTCACTTTTCATATAATAATAATAGTAAATAATTTATATGAAGATTCATATCTCTTCTAAGTCATCCTAGACATGCCCTTCTAGACTGGAAGACCAGCCAGAATTACTATCACTGTTTCATTTCTGTGTTTCTTCTGCCTTGGTCTTTGTGTCTTTCTCTTTTGCTGTTCCTTCCACCCGTTTTCTTTTTTGTCACATTTAAGTTGAAATGGAATGAGTTAGATGTGTGCATTTATAGAATCGGGAGCTGTAACAAAAACTGTTATGCCGAGAACATTTTCTAGTTGGATGTTTCAAAACATTTTACCCAGCCTTCTTCATTTTACACAAGGCATGTAAGAAAGCTGGCTCTTGTCTGAAAGCACACAGTTAAGCTCTAGTCAGAGCCCAGCTGAGAGGGTTTCTAATCCACTGACTTTCCCATCTTGTTCATCTGCCTTCCGGTGTATCACCGGGGACATGTACACTCTCCTTTCTCCCTCTTCCACTTCTTAAACCATCCTCCCTAGAGCCGTGCAATTGCTTGACCTCCTCTACTTCTTGGCCCAGGGGCCAAGGTGACGCGCTTCCTCCTCAGCTCCCTCTTAAGTCTCTTGCCCCTCCACCCAGGAGTCAGGTGGATTTCCAAGAAGCCTCTGGAACACTGACTCACTGGTCTGTAGCCAGGCCAGGGCCTGTCTCCTCCATCCCTTGGCAGCTCCTGTAATTCCTGGTGGGAAGCATCATTCGTGAGGCCCCTGGCATGGCAGTCATGACAACATAGGGCATAAGAGTCTGATGCTTTGTTTGTGAGTCAGGCTGCAAGAGGCAGCTTCCGCATACAGAGATCAGGAACGACGTCCAGACAGACAGCGCGAATGGGCGGTGAGGAAGACTTAGAGACTCCGGCAGGATAAACAGAACTGCCTTTTTAAAATAATAAGTGCTCGCATAGTTCACATATAAACGCCAGATTATTGGTATAGATTAGATTGTGGCTCAAGATGACCTCACATAGCACTTAACGCCCCGAGGAGGTTTTGATGGATTGAGGCATTACGCAGAACAACAGTTTGTGGCCAGAAAGCCACCAGGGTTCTATAAATGTTGGAGCACTTAAAAACTGGATCCCCCATACCAGTGTCTCTCTCACACATTCCATGTGCTTTTCAAAATTTTGCCAACAGATGTATTCATCCCATTTCCTCTTTCTCTAGTTGTGGTCTTTAAAATACTCTCATGTGCTGTGACTGTGGAGAAAATTGTAAAAGCCACGGAGGAGGTGCCTTGAAGCAAAGGCTACGTTGTAGCAGTGATGTCCCTGTACTTGCCCAGCATCACTGGGTGGAGCTGCATGTCAATTACTCAGTGTCTTTTGTCCCCGGAGTTCTCTTTCTTTTGATTCCTACAAGGGGCTTCAAGTCTCTCCTCTCCTCCCTTCTTCACTATATTCATTGAGGTTGGGGGAACAGAGAGAGAACTGTTTAAAATGTCTGACTTCACAGCCCTTCCTTCACTGTTTCAGCTATTATCTCTAATGGCCTTTGAAGCTGTAAGCGGAGTTGACTATATATTACTTTCTGCCTTTATGGTCTGACTGATGACATTTCATGTTTTAAAATAGTTTTGTTCCAATGATTTCTTGTAGCAATGGGTGGGAAAATATCATATGATATCGTATGATAAGCGGATAAAAATCGGCAGGCATTCGGGTGGTGGGCAGATAAACTGTGTGTTATTTTTAGAGTGTTCACATGATATGATTCATCTTAAAAGCATTTCTGAGTGTTGGGATCTGAAACTATCCCCATGATTTACTGAAGTCATGGAGAACACATGTGACTCTTGTTTTGAAAATGACAGCCTACGGATCCCATGGCTTTTTTCCCCCCCTTTTGGTTTCTTACAGAATTGGTGGGCAAAACCAAAAGACCAATATAAATTCCCCCTGGTACCCTGCTGTCCATGTTCAAAGACTGGGAGTATTTGGTGTACATGATCTATGTACCAAGGTGATATTCTAAGAGAGACAAATTATGTTCAAACATCTGAAAGTCATCATTTCCATGCATATGCAG
This sequence comes from Cephalophus harveyi, assembly GCA_006410635.1. NCBI lineage: Eukaryota > Metazoa > Chordata > Mammalia > Artiodactyla > Bovidae > Cephalophus > Cephalophus harveyi. The sequence continues at coordinate 399,173 of SJYT01026163.1, forward strand.
GCATTTTGAGAAAAATCTACAAGAGGATCAAAAACAAGATTAAACCACATCTGTTTGGGTTTAAACGACGTTGTCTATGTAGTTCAAAGTTGTTTCCTTTTGTATTTAAAAAAAAAAAAAGCAAAGAAAAGCTGCCCAGCTGTTTTTTATCTTAAATTTTTGGCCTTTATCAAAAAAGTGTTTTCATTGGCTAGCCAGTGTTATTTCTAGAAGTTGAACTAGTTAGGAAAGGGGGCTGAGAAAAAGAAAATTTGCTTTATTCGTCTTGGTTCTATCCCCGGAGTCTTTCCTTGGCACTCAGAGAAAACTAATACAAGGGTTTTGTTCAATTCTAAATAGAAATGCTGTATCTACTGTGTGTCATCATGTCATAAATTAGGCCTTCCTTCAGTTTATACCAGTAATTGATAGCAATCGATAGTGATAAGAAACATGAAACAAAGAAATAAGTCCTCAAAGGCATGGATTGTATAACAAGTAGGGATTTGACTGCCTGAATGTTATGCACTGTTGGATGGGAAAGGGGATGCTTTTGAACGCTGCTATCTCTCAGTAAACAGCCGTATTTAATAGAGATATGAGTGTAGAGTGATACCGCCCTAGCAGTGTGTTTCTCTCAGGCTTCTGATATATTCATTCATTTAACAAAACCACATCTGATTACAAAGTCCTCCTATTTTATGAGGAATAAGTAACCTTCACTTAGAAGCACCCCTACGTGGGTTATTAGAATGAAACCTGAAAGCAAATATGACATGACAAGCAAACCTTTCTAACCATTTGCTTAGTTGCTTTCTGGTGAGGTGATTCTCCTGTAATTTCCAGCTGTTTTTAGCACTATGACTGAACCACAAAATACAGACAGGTTTCCTTATACAAACGGCGGACTCTGTTGATCTTCCCTGTGTCAGTGACCAGCAGGTAACTTTAAGGAGTATATTACTATGCAAAACAGGTTTCATTGTTTACAATCAGTTCTCCCTTAAACACACAGAAGTATTATTTTTTGTTACTAAACAAGAAGAGCTTTAAAGCCCTTGTCCCTAGTTTGTGTCAAAGAAGTGGTTCCAGTTTTCCTCTGTTTTGATTGCTATAAAAGCATATTTTTGAGACTAAGTAAATAAATACTAATGGCCTTTGAAGCTGTAAGCGGAGTTGACTATATATTACTTTCATAGGTATGAATGCAAAATCTGCACTTTCTCACTCGTGGAGTTTTATCCTCTTCTTTTTTAATTTTTTTTTTCTTTTTTCCCCACTTCTTCTTGTTTCCTTAATGCATTCAAAATGCTCAAACATAGCGCTTGGGCTCCAGAGTCATATTGCCTGATTTCCAGTCTTAGTTTTACTCCTTACCCGCTAAATAATTTTGGCTCCTTTACTATAGTTTGTTCATAAGCAAAATGGAGAGCATCATACTGATAACTTCATTGAGTCACTGGAAGGATTAAAGAAGAAAAGACATGTGAAGCGCTTACCAGCGTGTCTAGCTCATCTGTCAGTCAGTCAGTTCAGTCGCTCAGTCGTGTCCGACTCTTTGCGACCCCATGAATCGCAGCACGCCAGGCCTGCCTGTCCATCAACAACTCCCGGAGTTCACTCAGACTCACGTCCATTGAGTCAGTGATGCCATCCAGCCATCTCATCCTCTGTTGTCCCCTTCTCCTCCTGCCCCCAGTCCCTCCCAGCCTCAGAGTATTTTCCAATGAGTCAACTCTTCGCATGAAGTGGCCAAAGTACTGGAGTTTCAGCTTCAACATCAGTCCTTCCAAAGAAATCCCAGGGCTGATCTCCTTCAGAATGGACTGGTTGGATCTCCTTGCAGTCCAAGGGACTCTCAAGAGCCTTCTCCAACACCACAGTTCAAACGCATCAATTCTTCGGCGCTCAGCTTTCTTCACGGTCCAACTCTCACATCCAAACATGACCCCTGGAAAAACCATAGCCTTGACTAGAAGGACCTTTGTTGGCAAAGTAATGCCTCTGCTTTTCAATATGCTGTCTAGGTTGGTCATAACTTCTCTTTCAAGGAGTAAGCATCTTTTAATTTCATGGCTGCAGTCACCATCTGCAGTGATTTTGGAGCCCCCAAAAATAAAGTCTGACACTGTTTCCACTGTTTCCCCATCTATTTCCCATGAAGTGATGGGACCAGATGCCATGATCTTCGTTTTCTGAATGTTGAGCTTTAAGCCAACTTTTTCACTCTCCTCTTTCACTTTCATCAAGAGGCTCTTTAGTTCTTCTTCACTTTCTGCCATAAGGGTGGTGTCATCTGCATATCTGAGGATATTGATATTTCTCCCGGCAATCTTGATTCCAGCTTGTGCTTCTTCCAGCCCAGTGTTTTTCATGATGTATTCTGCATAGAAGTTAAATAAGCAGGGTGACAATATACAGCCTTGACACACTCCTTTTCCTATTTGGAACCAGTCTGTTGTTCCATGTCCAGTTCTAACTGTTGCTTCCTGACCTGCATACAAATTTCTGAAGAGGCAGGTCAGGTGATCTGGTATTCCCATCTCTTTCAGAATTTTCCACAGTTTATTGTGATCCACACAGTCAAAGGCTTTGGCATAGTCAATAAAACAGAAATAGATATTTTTCTGGAACTCTTATTGCTTTTTCCATGACCAGCAGATGTTGGCAATTTGATCTCTGGTTCCTCTGCCTTTTCTAAAACCAGCTTGAACATCTGGAAGTTCATAGTTCACGTATTGCTGAAGCCTAGCTTGGAGAATTTTAAGCATTACTTTACTAGCGTGTGAGATGAGTGCAATAGTGTGGTAGTTGGAGCATTCTTTGGCATTGCCTTTCTTTGGGATTGAAATGAAAACTGACCTTTTCCAGTCCTGTGGCCACTGCTGAGTTTTCCAAATTTGTTGGCATATTGAGTGCAGCACTTTCACAGCATCATCTTTCAGGATTTGAAATAGCTCAACTGTGGTCTAGCTCATAGTGGTTGCTCAAAAAAGGAAAAAAAAAAAAATATATATATATATATATCATCATTATCCCATTATTCTGCAGGTGGGTCCAAATCTTCTCTCTGCTCCTTATCCCCTATTCCTTTCACCTCATTGCTACCCTGTGAGCTGAGATCATAAACCATGTTCCTTCATGGAACAGGCAGCTGAGAATATCTGGTTATTTCCATCATGAGATTGCTGGCAGTATTTACCCTCTCTCCTTAGCTCATCCGTAGCTTCTCCTCCTGGAAAAGTCACACTCTTTCCTGGTAAAACAAACTCCTCCCTCTTGAAAGAGCACGTGGGTTTGCCAAGTGTGAGCCAATAGCAATGGCTCCTCCTGCCCCTTCCTCAGTGGGAAAGACTATCCATGACCAAATGTGGCTGCCTGTGCTGATCCACAGAAAGGAGCTGATAGAACGGGGTGGTCAGTGGATACCACCAAGTCTGAGTTCTTGAACCTGGCTCTTCTTGCCTCCTCTGAACCCTGACTCCACCATTTACCCTCCTTCTCAATCACATGTTTTCATGCCTCCCTCTTAGAAATCATTATAACATCTTAATAGCCTCCTAACTATTGCCTTACCTCATCTTATTTCCTCCCACACCTGTTGCCAGGTTTATCTGGCACAGTTACGCATGTTCAGAAACCTTCATAGCTCCTATTACAAACAGGGAAAAAAAAAAAAGAATCCACAAATCCACTCTCCTCGAGTAGCATTGAAACACAGACATTACCATATGTAAAACAGATAGCCAGTGGGAATTTGCTGTTTGCAGGGAGCTCAATCTGGTGCTCTCTGACAACCCAGAGGGTTGGGATGGAGTTGAGAGTGGGAGGGAGGTTCAAGAGGGAGGGAACATATGTATACTTATGAATGATTCACATTGATGTGCAGCAGAAACCAACGCAACATTGTAAAGCAATTATCTTCCAATTAAAAATAAATTTTTAAAAATCTACTTTTTAAAGCTGATAGAGGGAAATAAAAGTGATCTTTATTGAGGAAGAGAAATTTAACTTTAAAAACGATATAAAATATGTGGTGCTTTCTGCATGCCAGACACTGTGTTGCCCATTTTCTCTCTTTTAAGCTTCACAAGAATTGAATGTGGTGGGTCTTCTCGTTGCCACCATTTTGTAAAAATAGGAAACTCAGAGTTTAGCCCTGCTTGAGGATGCATGGTGTGCTGTGTTGCAATTTAATCACTGTGTGTCTGTGTTTCTTCCCACCACCCTCACAAGTTCTTTCAGTTCAGTTGCTCAGTCCTGTCTGAGTCTATGACCCCATGAATTGCAGCACGCCAGGCCTCCCTGTCCATCACCAACTCCTGGAGTTCACCCAAACTCATGTCCATTGAGTCGGTGATGCCATCCAGCCATCTCATCCTCGGTCGTCCCCTTCTCCTCCTGCCCCCAATCCCTCCCAGCATCAGAGTCTTTTCCAATGAGTCAACTCTTCACATGAGGTGGCCAAAGTACTGGAGTTTCAGCTTTAGCATCAGTCCTTCCAATGAACACCCAGGACTGATCTCCTTTAGGATGGACTGGTTGGATCTCCTTGCATCCAAGAGACTCTCAAGAGTCTTCTCAAACACCACAGTTCAAAAGCATCAATTCTTTGGCTCTCAGCTTTCTTTATAATCCAACTCTCACATCCATACATGACCACTGGAAAAACCATAGCCTTAACTAGATGGACCTTTGTTGGCAAAGAATGTCTCTGTTTTTGAATATGCTATCTAGGTCGGTCATAACTTTCCTTCCAAGGAGTAAGCGTCTTTTAATTTCATGGCTGCAGTCACCATCTGCAGTGATTTTTGGCAACATGGAAAACATCCTAAATGCATATCTCTACGTTTTAATATGCTATCTAGGTCGGTCATAACTTTCCTTCCAAGGAGTAAGCGTCTTTTAATTTCATGGCTGCAATCACCATCTGCAGTGATTTTTGGCAACATGGAAAACATCCTAAATGCAGAGTGCATGCATGCATGCTAAGTTGCTTCAGTTGTGTCTGACTCTTTGTGACCCCATGAACTGTAGCCCACCATGCTCCTCTGTCCATGGGATTCTCCAGGCAAGAATACAAGAGTGGGTTGCCATGCCAGAGTAGGTGCCTGATAAATTCCTTTTAAATCAAATAGGTCCACAGGTTTCAAACAAATACTCAATGAATCACAAAGGACAGCTGCATCAGTCCTCAGAGGACTTCTGATGTTCAAAGCTGAGATGACGTCGAAACTTTTTGTCCTTAAAACATCTCCCCATGCCTCTTATTTGATCTTCAAAGCAACTGTATAATCCAACTCTGAATATTTCCATCTTTTGGATATGGAGAATAAAGTTCCACATGGTTGTGTGATTTTCCAGGGTCCTACAGCAAATCCCTGGTGGCTCAGTTGGTAAAGAATCCACCTGCAATGCGGGAGAACTGGGTCTGATCCCTGGGTTGGGAAGATCCTCTGGAGGGGAGCATGGCAGTCCACGGGGTTGCAGAGAGTCGCACACGACAGAGCGATTAATCATGCATGGCAGTAAAATCATGGAACTAGGAAACAAACCCATGTTTCTCCCATCTTAACTAAAGTTTTCTTAAGCTAAAGCTTTAAGTACACCTCTTTAGATGCCTAGAACAGCAGCTCAGAGACTACTAGAAGTTGGTAGGTGATGTTATTTTTAAGCAAAGAGCCATTGAAGACCTTAAAATTCATCCATAGTTCAAGAGCATTAGCCCCCAGCGTGTGGTTTCTCTACCCACTTCTTGCTTGCGAGGTGAGTTGAGGACAGAGTTTCGACTTAACAGTGAATGTCTTGGTTTTCCTGAATTTATTTAACAACCACTCTGGATGTTATTTCAAGACAGTTTATCTTCCTCCGCAGTAATATGTCCCTTTATAATTTCAAGGCACATCAACATGGGCTGGGGCGCTTGTGGTTTTGGGACAAAGGTGGCACTGAGGCTTATTCAAGGGGTTTGAATTTCAAATAGGCAGAGGAGGGCTTGGCGAAATGCCTGCTCAGAGACGTTGGATGGAACTGCCAGTGAAGGAACATTAACACTGCTTCTGTGTTGAGCTGATCTTCATCCAGGGAAAAAACAGAGTCAGCACAGAGATGCTTTTCAACGTTGTAGGAGGTAATACAATTTTTTAAAAGAGAGTATTTTGGTCTCTTGGTTACAGAATGGTTCAGTTAAGTGGGTGTTCAAAGGAGAAATAATGAGAAAGTGAGGTGGCAGCATCTACAGCCTAGGCCAGCTATGGATCAAAGAGGTGGCAGAAAAATCTTGCTGCTATTTTGGTTGTATGACTGTACACAGCACATGCTTCAGGGATCACAGTTGCCCTTGATCCAATATTGTCTATGCATCATCTTTGTTGACGTCCCACATTTGATGGAAGTACCTTCCTTCATTAATTCAGCTACACCCATCTGTCATCTAAACGAGAAGGAAACCAGCCCAGCATCTTATACCAAGAGCACAGATTTTTCTGTTCTTGGGTAGGAAATTTTCTGTACACTTCATGTTTGATAAGGAACATCAAGAATTGATTTCGAGGAATCATTTTTCCCTTGCTAAATTTAAATTTATTAAAAAATTGAAAACAGAAGTTTGTTTATCTTCTTAGGGCTGGGTCCTTTTTGCACCTGGATCTCATCACGTTGTGCCTCCTCCAATAGGCTTTCCCTCAAACCAAAACTCTAAACCCATATCACAAATGATTACCTTCTCTCAGATATAATAATGGCAGCCTGCTTTTGCATAATAAGAAAACAACAGCTAGTTATATTTTGGAAATAACATCATGAAATATTTATAAATGAAGTAATCAGGCAGAGTTGGCAAAGACAGGAAATCAGATCACTCATTGTTGAAGAGGGCTAGGGCTACATGGAGAAGGCAATGGCAACCCACTCCAGTACTCTTGCCTGGAAAATCCCTTGTACAGAGGAGCCTGGTAGGCTGCAGTCCATGGGGTCACAAAGAGTCGGACACGACTGAGCAACTTCACTTTCACTTTTCACTATCATGCATTGGAGAAGGACATGGCAACCCACTCCAGTGCCTGGAGAATCCCAGGGATGGTGGAGCCTGGTGGGCTGCTGTCTATGGGATCGCACAGTCAGACATGACTGAAGCGACTTAGCAGCAGCAGCAGGGTTACATGGAGGTTCATTTTACTCTTCTTCCTGCTTTGGGTATTTGAATTTTTTTCATAACAAAGAAAATGTAAAGTAATTTTTTAAAATCAGTGTAAAACAGCCCCTCCTTGCCCCCACCTCACAACCCACACTAGATCCTTGTGCTTTGCTTGTTCCCATTTGATGTTTTTCCCAGCATCTGAGATGTCTTAAATCCTCTCATAAGTGAATTGATTTCTTTCAGGTCCCCTAGAATGTAGGGTCCTTGAGGGCAGATACCTGGTCCAAGTCATTCATGTCTTATTAAGAATGCAAATGATGATACATTCAGATTTAGGTTTATGTCTCAGCCTCACAGTTTTCTAAACAGAAGGCCTGGAGCAAGTTACCTAATTGCTGAACCTGTTTTCTCACCTTCAGAAAGAGATCATCAGCTTTTCTGGTGGTCCAGTGGGAAGGAATCCCCCTGCAGTACAGGAGATACAGGTTCGAGCTCTTATCTGGGAAGATCCCAATACCATGGAGCATCGAAGTCCATGCACCACAACTGTTGAGCCTGTGCTCTAGAGGCCAGGAACCACAACTGCTGAGCCCACGTGATGCACCTTCGGAAGCCAGTGCGCCCTAGAGCCCCTGCCCCACAACAAGGGCAGCCCCTGCGATGAGAAGCTCAAGCACCACAGCTAGAGAGTAGCCCCTGCTCTCCACAACTAGAGAGAAGCCTGCAAAGCGAAGAGCACCTAGCACTGCCAACACTAACTAAATACAACTTTTTTAAAATGAGAGAGGATCTCTCTTCTGGAATGGTGTTGAGCATTAACTGAAAACATGTAAGAGCCCATCAGAGGACTTGTCACTTGCTGGCCTTTTAACAGATCAGTGTCTTTTAGTTCTTTCTTTGTGTTGTGTTTGGGATATTAGTTGATATTTAACATCTCAACAAAACCAACCATTTAGGAAGACTGGATAACTAAAGGTATTTCTCTTCACTTTAAAAATAGACTAAGAAAGTTGGAAAGCTGTTCTTGGCTTTACCACTTCTGACTTGATCTATTAATTTATTTTGCTGATTTCTTCTGCAAAATGGAAAACCACAATACATGAGTTGGGATGATCATTAGGATGAGAGAGATAAAAACTGTTCAGAACCCCATATAAAAGTGAAGCCAAATTTTATAGAAATACAAAACGCATTTGAGATATTCAGCAGTTCTCTCAAGGCCTGATTATAGGCTTGATGGCCTTAATTTTTCCCTAATATATAATTCTGTGTTATAGTACTCTACAAAAATGCTGTAGCATATCATTAATGCTCACAAAATGTCATAAAAATACACAGAGCAGAAAACCTCCCAGCTAGAGAAATTTTACAATCTGAAGATAGAGGCAGTTAACTTTAGGAAACTAAAAGACAACCACAAAATGGGTGGATATCTTGGAGAGAATGTTCTTACTTTTTCTTTTGAAGTAGAGGACTTTATTTGAGAACTGATGATGTTTGACTATAGAACAAAGTCTAAAATAAATTCCCAAAAGTAATCATATTAAAGGGAAGGAGAAATAGCAGTCAGGGGAAGAGATTTTTGACAGAAGTGAAACTTCCATGGAAATGTAGAAATAGAACAGAGAAATAATTTGTCCACAGATAGATTTTTTTAAGGGAAGCCTAAGTTTGACATTGTTGCAAATAAAAGACAAACATAGCATTATGGCCATTTGGGAAGCCATATTATATTGCTCACCAAATCCACTAGAGTGCATATAGTATCAGTGCATGATTTTGGAGTTGAAATCAATCTGAACTGTGAAAAGCCTATGATAGTTATTCCCAGAGGTAAAGAATAAATTAAATCAGTCAATGAATTAATAAAGACTTAGTGAGAAGATGCTGTATGCCAGGTCTGGGGACAAACTCAGGGAAGTCAGCCAGGTGTATTATTCCCTGTCCTCACAGCATTTATAATCCACTTAAGGAGACAAGTACTAATAAAATAGGTACCTAAAGATGACTGAATAATGGTAAATTTGCAAAATACTGTTAAGGAAATCCAAGAGAATTTAATAAGTTCTGTTCAACCTAGGGCCATGGGAAAAGGAATGGGGAAGACATAGAAAGTAACCCCAAAGAAGTGCCATTTACTCAAGCTTGATCCTTGATAGTTCGAAGTTGGGTAGTCTACCAGTGGGGAAAGGCTTTTGACAAATAGAAATAGCTTGCATAAAGGCCCCAAGGCAGGAGAAAGCACATTGAGTGTGTAAGCAGGGAAGCTAAAGTGGAAAGAAATTGGAGGAAAGAGTAGCCAAGATGAGCCTGCAGGAGCAGGTAAGAGCCAGAAGATACAGGGTCTTGGTAAGAACTTAGGACATTATTTTATGACCAACAGGAAGTTATAGGAGGTAAGATCAAAGACAGTGTGACAACTCTTCTTGTGATTCTTTCTGTCCGGAAGTAAATTATGACTGAAATTTGCTAGAAGACAGGCCACTTGTCCTCATTGGCCAAGATGCCCAGACACCTCCAGAATTGTAGGAGTCTAAGAACTCATTGTACCCTGAAACTGAAGAATCACAGTGTATCCTGCCAAAGGGAAGACAAGCATACACAAACACACAAAAACAAAACCTTAGAGATCATCTCTGGAAAAGAGACAAAATAATTCTAAACCACATCATATGTACAAGTGCTTAGAGATGTCAGGTGGGTGGAGTTGACCCACCCAAAGGGTTATTGGGCAATTGCAATGCCTACTTTGGGGTGGAGGGATAATCTGAAAGGTTGGCCACAAATGGGAGTGGTGAACTACCATCCCTGAAAATTCTGGCTTGTGGTTGGTCGCATAGGAATTTTCTTACTGTATCTTGAAAAGATTCCACCCATTTGTTCAAGACATGAACCTGGAGATCATCCTTGATTCCTCCTTCTTTTTTCCACACATTGAATCTGTGAGCAAACTACTTGTTATTCTTACTTCCAAAATACATCTTGACTCCAACTCCACTGCTACCACCCTGGACTAAACCATCAGCATCTTTGGCCTTGCCAATTGATAGAGCATCCTAGTCCTTTGCCATCTATTCTCCTGTAGTAGAGAATGAAATGTTCTTCAGTAGTTTCCATTAGCATGTAGAAGAATATCATTCTTTTTCCTAGCTTACACAGTTCTATATGACCTGATCCTCTGCCTACCTCTCCATCCTTATACCAGGCCTCCCAGTATTCTCTAAAACTAGCCTTGAGTCAGTGCCTTGAATGTGCCAAACTCTTTTCTTACTCAAAACTCTAGAACAGAGCTTCTCCAAATGTGGTCCAAGAGTCTTCTGTATCATCTGGGAGGTAGTAAGAAATACACATTCTAAGATTCTACCCCGATCTTGTTGCTGTTGTTGAGCCACTAAGTCATGTCCAAATCTTTGTGACCTCATGGACTGCAGCATGCCAGGCTTCCCTATCCTTCACCATCTCCTGGAGATTGCTCAAACCCCTAATCTACCAAGTCAGAATTTGTTTGGGTGGGGTCCAGAAGTTTGTTTTCTTAAGGTCTCCAGGTGATATTTTTGAGTGCTAAGATCTGAAAGTCATTACAGTAGAGAATTCTCTCTTCTGTGCTTTTAGCTACGAATTTACATTAAAAAAAAAAAAAAAAAACTTGAATCGCAGTGGGTCAAAATGTAGAAATCTCTTTCAGAACCTCTCCTTGGACTGCACAATCCTTCTGGCTTTACTGAAAGCTTAAAGATATTTTTTCCCTCATCCTTTTTATGCAGAATATAAGCCTGGGTCACATCTACTATCATTAACATCTCTGTTAGAGTTCTTGGGTTGAGAAAGAAAACTTCGTTAAGTTTTCTTGGTTTTCTCTTGGTTAAGAGAAATCATTTATTGCAGAATACTGGATGATTCACTGAATCTATGGAAGAGATGGGCAGCTATGCACAGGGGAATACGGGAATCAGGGCAGCTCTAGGCTGTAGTTTGTAGAAGTCAAGGAGAGTTTATTCACATAAGTATTGCCATGAAATGAATCTACCCCGAGACCCATTTTCATGTGTCTCTGCTTGTGATGCACTTTCCAGAAGAGAGATTTCAATGTGTCCAGCTCATGACAGGCTGTACTCCTGCCATGTGGCCATCGCTATGGTCTTTGATGCCAGCCCTCTGCAGCCCTCTAGATTCTGGTCTGTTTTTCAAGCCTAGTAAGCAGCTTCCAGCTGAGTCTGTAAGTTTCTGATATTCTTTACTCAATTCCCCCTTCCTTAGGATAACCATAGTTGGAGCCTGTTGCTTACAACCCAAATCCTGGCTGAAACAAAGGGGGCCTTGTTGAAAGGGTTGTCAATAGTTGATATATTTCAGAGACCGGGGATATTGTGATGTTGGTACAATAGGCTGGTATCTTTTCTATGTATCATGAAGAAAGAAGAAAGAAAGTGAAGTCGCTCAGTCGTGTCAGACTCTTGGCGACCCCATGGACTATAGCCTTCCAGGCTCCTCTGTCCATGGGATTTTCCAGGCAATAGTACTGGAGTCGATTGCCATTTCCTTCTCCAGGGGATCTTCCCAACTCAGGGATCGAACCAGGGTCTCCCACATTGCAGGCAGACGCTTTACCATCTGAGCCACCAGGGAAGTCCTTATGTATCATGGGGTAAGGCTAAACAAAGTAGGGATTATGTACTTCAGTTTAGTTCAGTCACTCAGTCATGTCCGACTCTTTGTGACCCCATGGACTGCAGCATGCTAGGCCTCCCTGCCCATCACCAGGACCCAGAGTTTACTCAAACTCATAACCATTGAGTCAGTGATACCATTCAACCATCTCATCCTCTGTCGTCCTGTTCTCCTCCTGCCTTCAGTCTTTCCTAGGTTCTGGGTCTTTTCAAATGAGTCAGCTCTTTGCATCAGGTGGCCAAAGTATTGGAGTTTCAGCTTCAGCATCAGTCCTTTCCAATGAACATTCAGGACTGATTTCCCTTAGGATGGACTGATTGGATATCCTTTCAGTCCAAGGGACTCAAGAGTCTTCTCCAACACCACAGTTCAAAACCATCAATGCTTCAGTGCTCAGCTTTCTTTACAGTCCAACTCTCACATTCTTACATGGCTATTGAAAAAACCGTAGTTTTGACTAGATGGACCTTTGTTGGCAAAGTAATGTCTCTGCTTTTTAATAGCTGTCTAGGTTGATCATAACTTTTCTTGCAAGGAGCAAGCATCATTAATTTCGTGGCTGCAGTCACCATCTGCAGTGATTTTGGAGCCCCCCAAAATAAAGTCTTCCACTGTTGCCCCATCTATTTGCCATGAAGTGATGGGACAAGATGCCATGATCTTAGTTTTCTGAATGTTGAGCTTTAAGCCAACTTTTTCACTCTCCTCTTTTACTTTCATCAAGAGGCTCTTTAGTTCTTCTTCATTTTCTGCCTTAAGGGTGGTGTCATCTGCATATTTGAGGTTATTGATATTTCTCCCAGAAACCTTGATTCCAGCTTGTGCTTCTTCTGGCCCAGCGTTTCCCATGATGTACTCTGCATAAAAGTTAAACAAGCAGCCTGACAATACACAAGCCTTGATGTAATCCTTTTCCTATTTGGAACCAGTCTGTTGTTCCATATCCAGTTCTAACCATTGCTTCCTGACCTGCATACAGATTTCTCAAGAGTCAGGTCAGGTGGTCTGGTATTCCCATCTCTTTAAGACTTTTCTAGAGTTGGTTGTGGTCCACACAGTCAAAGACTTTGGCATAGTCAATAAAGCAGAAGTATATTTTTTTCTGGAACTCTCTTGCTTTTTCAATGATCCAGCAGATGTTGGCAGTTTGATGTCTGGTTCCTCTGCCTTTTCTAAATCCAGCTTGAACATCTGGAAGTTCATGTACTGTTGAAGCCTGGCTTGGAGAATTATGAGCATTATTTTACTAGCGTATGATATAAGGGCAATTGTGCGGTAGTTTGAGCATTCTTTGGCATTGCCTTTCTTTGGGATTGGAATGAAAACTGACCTTTTCCAGTCCTGTGGCCACTGCTGAGTTTTCCAAATTTGCTGGCATATTGAATGCAATGCTTTAACAGCATCACCTTTCAGGATTTGAAATAGCTCAACTGGAATTCCATCACCTCCACTAGCTTTGTTTGTAGTTATGCTTCCTAAGGCCCACTTGACTTCGCATTCCAGGATGTCTGGCTCTAGGTGAGTGATCAGACCATCATGATTATCTGGGTCATGAAGATCTTTTTTTATAGTTCTTCTGTGTATTCTTGCCATCTCTTCTTAATATCTTCTGCTTCTGTTAGTTCTATACCATTTCTGTCCTTTATTGTGGCTATCTTTGCATGAAATCTTCCCTTGATATATCTAATTCTCTTGAAGTGATCTCTAGACTTTTCCATTCTATTGTTTTCCTCTATTTCTTTGCACTGATTGCTGAGGAAGGCTTTCTTATCTCTGCTTGATATTCTTTGGAACTCTGCATTCAAATGGGTTTATCTTTGCTTTTCTCCTTTGCCTTTCTCTTCTCTTCTATTTGCAGCTATTTGTAAGGCCTACTCAGACAACCATTTTGCCTTTTTGCACTTCTTTTCCTTGGGGATGGTCTTGATCACTGCCTCCTGTACAATGTCACAAACCTCTGTCCATAGTTCTTCGGGCACTCTATCAGATCTAAACCCTTGAATCTATTTGTCACTTCCACTATATAATCATAAGAGATTTGATTTAGGTTGTACCTGAATTGTCTAGTGGTTTTCCCTACTTTCTTCAATTTAAGTCTGAATTTGGCAATAAGGAGTTCATGATCTGAGCCACAGTCAGCTCCCGGTCCTGTTTTTGCTGACTGTATAGAGCTTCTCCATCTTTGGCTACAAAGAATATAATCAATTTGATTTTGGTGTTGACCATCTGGTGATGTCCATGTGTACAGTCTTCTCTTGTGTTGCTGGAAGAGGGTGTACTTAACTTGACTGAAAACCTTTAAGTGTACTGAACCTTTGTTGAGACCACAAAGTAATGCTACGGTTTCTGTTGTTGTATATTTGTACACAGCTCTGTATTCTGAGTGAATGGTTTTCATTGATTACAATTGAAATCTTCTTGCCCCTGATTATAAAATCTCAAAATCAAAGCAGAAAGGCCTGCAATAAGCCCTTTCCCCTGCAAAAGTGAGTTTGTCAAGACAACAGACAAAATTGAAGTCAATTTGATCATCTCAGGAGAATGGAACTTGGAAATCCTTTGCCAAAAATATTTTCAGAACAAGACTTCAATCAGAAGTTGCCTTTTATCTTTGGAGACATCAGTAAGCTGACCTAAGAAAATGTAACTCTGCTCTCTCTAGCCTTAAGTGTGTGGGAACCAGACGTGTGTCTCCATATGCCAGAATGTTTATTACAGATCTAACCTAAACCCCTCACACAGGATCATAAATTCACAGGAACATATCCATTGTGACTTTTTACCCGTGAATGTATGGGAAAATACACATATTGTCAAAGCCAGTGTTTGTCCAAACAACATCCAAGAGACCGTGACCCAGCCAAGGGCCTCAGTCACCATAGCCTCACTCTGCCCTTAATTTTTCTACATTCATGGAAGCAACTGTACACAAAGTTTGCCCCAAGAAAGCCACTTCTTGGGAATGAGCAGAGCCTTACAAATCTAGAGGGTGTCTGTCTTAAGAGAAGTAAGGAAAACCATCTTGGAGAATCCAAAAAAAAAGACTGCACTCTCTTTGGAAATCCTGTGCATTCATCCTTAAGGCGCTTCACCCTAAAATATGTGCCAAGAAGTGGTCTTCTGATAAGTAGTTCTGGGTCTACAGCCAATAAACATATGAAAAGTTGCTCAACATCATTAGTCATCAGGAAAATGTAAATTAAAGTCACTATGGGATAGCATTACACCTACCAGAATGGCTCAAGTTAAAAAGGTGAACCACACCACATATTTCAGAGGATGGAGAAATTGAAACTTTCATAAAGTGCAGATGGGAACTTAAATTGCTTTAGCAATTTTGAAAAACCATTGGGTATTATTCACTGAAGTTCAATATACCTATATTTATATACATACACACACATTCTGTGACCTCCAATTTCACTCTCATGTATATGTCCAACAAACTTATTCACACGTCTAGAAATGTGCGAGAATGTCTTGAGGAACAAGATTTATAATGGGCATAAACTGAAAATAATCAAATGACCATCACCTATAAAAGATAAGTGTGTGCGTGCTTAGTCACTTAGTCATGTCTGCTCTTTGTGACCCTATGGACTACAGCCCCCCAGGCTTCTCTGTCCATGGGGATTCTCCGGGGAAGAATACTGGAGTGGGTTGCCATGCCCTCCTCCAGGAGATTCTCCCAACCCAGGGATCAAACCCAGGTCTCCCGCATTGCAGGCAGATTTTTATCATCTGAGCCACCAAGGAAGCTTATAAAAGATAAGTAAATCTTTGCAATTAATGTTATACAGCAATGTGAATGAACAAGCTGTAAAGGACATCCATGAATCTTAGGAACTTAATGTTCAGTGAGAGAGGCCAGACGCCAAAGGATGTATATGGTGTTTTTCTATTTATACAAAGTTAGGAAACTTGTACAACCACTATGATGTTAGAAGCCAGGGTGGTGGTCACCTCTGGTGAGGAAGGAAGTATACTGATTGGAAGGAGCTAGAGGGGAATCTTCTGGGGGACCCATCTTCTAAGACCTTGATCTCAGTGGTTGTTAAATGAGGGCTCTATGATTTCAGCTGTACATTTATAGGTTGGACATTTTTCTGTCAGTTTAGTTCATTTAGTCGCTCAGTCAGGTCTGACTCTTTGCGACCCCATGAATCGCAGCACGCCAGGCCTCCCTGCCCATCACCAACTTCCGGAGTTCACCCAAACCAACGTCCATTGAGTCAGTGATGCCATCCAATCATCACATCTTCTGTCGTCCCCTTCTCCTCCAGCCCTCAGTCTTTCCCAGCATCAGGGTCTTTTCAAATGAGTCAGCTTTTCGCATCAGGTGGCCAAAATATTGGAGTTTCAGCTTCAGCATCAGTCCTTCCAAAGAACATTCAGGATGTGGTGTTGGAGAAGACTCTTGAGAGTCCTTTGGACTGCAAGGAGATCCACCCAGTCCATCCTAAAGGAAATCAGTCCTGAATATTCATTGGAAGGACTGATGCTGAAGCTGAAACTCCAATACTTTGGCCATCTGATGTGAAGAGCTGACTCATTTGAAAAGACTCTTATGCTGGGAAAGATTGAGGACAGGAGAAGAAGGGGATGACAGAGGACGAGATGGTGGGATGGCATCACCGACTCAATGGACATGAGTTTGGGCAAACACTGGGAGTTGATGATGGACAGGGAGGCCTGGCATGCTGTGGTCCATGGGATCGCAAAGAGTTGGACACGACTGAGCGACTGAACTGAACTGAGCTGAATTTCCATAAAATATACTGTATCCGTATAAAGCTTACAATTTGAGAGTATTGACATACGCATAATACACTCAGCCAACCTCCTCCTCAATCAAGAGACAGAAAAATTATATCAAGGCTTTGGGGCTTATTCCTCCTTCACTCTCTATGGATTCCTTTTTATTTTCTAATATTTTATATAAATAGAATCATACAGTATGTGCTCTTTTGTGTCTTTCACTCAGCATAATGAATGATTTTGGAATTCAGCCAGGTTGTTGATTGTATCTGTGGAGTACATTGCTTTTTATTGCTGAGTATTATTCTGTTGTATGGATCAGTTCAGTTCAGTCGCTCAGTCATGTCCGACACTTTGCAACTCTATGGACTGCTGCACACCAGGCCTCCCTATCCATCAACAACTCCTGGAGTCTACTCAAACTTGTGTCCATTGAGTCAGTGATACCATCCAGCCATCTCATCCTCTGTTGTCCCCTTCTCCTCCTGCCCCCACTCCCTCCCAGCATCAGGGTCTTTTCCAATGAATCAACTCTTCGCATGAGGTGGCCAAAGTATTGGAGTTTCAGCTTCAACATCAGTCCTTCCAATGAACACCCAGGACTGATCTCCTTTAGAAAGGACTGGTTGGATCTCCTTGTAGTCCAAGGGACTCTCAAGAGTCTTCTCCAACACCACAGTTCAAAAGCATCAATTACTCAGCATTCAGCTTCCTTTACAGTCCAACTCTCACATCCATACATGACTACTGGAAAAACCATAGCCTTGACTAGATGGACCTTTGTTGGCAAAATAATGTCTCTGCTTTTGAATAGGTTGTCTAGGTTGGTCATAACTTTCCTTCCAAGGAGTAAGTATCTTTTAATTTCATGGCTGCAATCACCATCTGCAGTGATTTTGGAGCCCCCAAAAATAAAGTCAGCCATTGTTTCCTCTGTTTTCCTGTCTATCTGCTATGAAGTGATGGGACCGGGTGCCATAATCTTAGTTTTCTGAATGTTGAGCTTTAAGCCAACTTTTTCACTCTCCTCTTTCACTTTCATCAAGAGGCTCTTTAGTTCTTCTTCACTTTCTGCATAAGGGTGG
Organism: Cephalophus harveyi; assembly: GCA_006410635.1. NCBI lineage: Eukaryota > Metazoa > Chordata > Mammalia > Artiodactyla > Bovidae > Cephalophus > Cephalophus harveyi. The sequence goes on from SJYT01026163.1 coordinate 416,801, forward strand.
TATCATCTGCATATCTGAGGTTACTGATATTTCTCCCGACAATCTTGTTTCCAGCTTGTGCTTCCTCCAGCCCAGCGTTTCTCGTGATGTACTCTGCATATAAGTTAAATAAGCAGGGTGACAATATACAGCCATGACGTACTTTTTTTCCTATTTGGAACCAGTCTGTTGTTCCATGTCCAGTTATAACTGTTGCTTCCTGACCTGCATACAGGTTTCTCAAGAGGCAGGTCAGGTGGTCTGGTATTCCCATCTCTTTCAGAATTTTCCGCAGTTTATTGCGATCCACACAGTCAGAGCCTTTGGCATAGTCAATAAAGCAGAAATGGATGTTTTTCTGGAACTCTGCTTTTTCGATGTAGTGAAGTTTATATAGGACAGTGATTTTAAATTTTGATAAAGTCCAGTTGAACAATTTTTGTCGTATGTTTCATATTTTTTGTTTTATGTAATCTAGCCTATGAGAAGTTGTGAAGATTATTTTTGAAGTTTTATGATTGTAGCCTGCATATTTAGGTCAGTGGTCCACTTCAAGGTAATTTTTATGTGTAGTATGATATTAGTTGATGATTTTCTAAATACAAATATGTAATTATTCCTACAAGATTTGTTTAAAAAACTGCTTTCCCTATTGAATAGCTTTGATATCTTTGACTAAAATCACTTGACCATAATGGCTTGTTTCTGGATATTATATTTTCTTCTGTCATTGTGTCACTCAGTCATGTCTGACTCTTTTCAGCCCCATGTACTGCAGCACACCATGCTTCCCTGTCCTTCACTGTCTCCTGGAGTTTGCTCAGATTTGTGTCTATTGAGTCGATGATGCCATCCAACCATTTTATCCTCTGTCACCCACTTCTCCTCCCGCCTTCAATCTTTTCCAGCACCAGGGTCTTTTCCAATAAGTCGGCTCTTTGCATTAGGTGGCCAGAATATTGGAGCTTCAGCTTCAGCATCAGTCCTTCCAGTGGATATTCAGAGTTGATTTCCTTTAAAATTTCCTTTTGGTCTTGCTGTCCAAGGGGCTCTCGAGAGTCTTCTCCAGCACCACAGTCCGAAAGCATCAATTCTTCATTGCTCAGCCTTCTTTATGGTCCAACTCTCACATTGGTACATGACTGCAAAAACCACAGCTTGGACTATATGGACCTTTGTCAGCAAAATATCTTCTTCTGTTGATCTATTAATCTCAGTACCATGTTGTCTTGTTTGGTATAGCTTAATAGTAAGTTAAGTAAAATGAGATAGAGTTAATCCTACGTATTTTCCTTTTTAAAAATTGCTTTGACTTTTTTATTTGCATTTTCAAATAAATTTTAAAATCAACTTCTCAGTTCTTACCAAAGAAAAAAATGCCTGCTGGAACTTTGATTAAAATTGCATTGAATTTGTGAGCCAATTAGAAAGGTCTTTTAATCTCTTCATTCATTGCAGGGATGTACTGTGTATGTTAGTTGCTCAGTCATGTCCAGCTCTTTGTGACCTCATGGACTGTGGTCCAGTCCCTGCTAGGCTTCTTTGTCCATGAAATTCTCCAAGCAAGATTACTGGAGTGGGTTGCCATTTCCTTCCCCTGGGGAGCTTCCCAATCCAGGGATCGAACCCTGGTCTCCTGCATTGCAGGTGGATTCTTTACTATCTGAGCAAACAGGAAAGCCCTAGGGATGCACTACAGTTTACTCAGTAGATCCACCTGCCAATGAAGGAGACACAAGGGAAGCAGTTTCAATCTCTGGGAAGATCCTTTGGAGGAGGAAATGGCAACCCACTCCAGTATTCTTGCTTGGAAAATTCCACGGTCAGAGGAACCTGGTGGGCTGCAGTCCACCGGCTTGTAAAGAGTTGGACACGACTCAGTAAGCACACACATGCATGCATATGACCGTATTATGGCTGATAAAACAGGAGAAAAATTTAGTTGCGATCCACTACAAAGCTTTCCTTTGTTAAAAGAAGCACAAAAGAGGAAATAACTTCTCCTGAACATTGTAGCATGAATATATGATGTGTGTGGAGCTGCAATGCCTGTTTTGGGACCATAAGGAGAAATTCAGTAAAGTTGTTCCCCTGATGCTTTTTTTTTTGCACTTCTTTCATTTCAGTGGGTTGATGAAAAGGTGGGAGGCAAACCTTAATGATTAATCCTTCACCTTAAATGAAAGGAATATACTTACCTTACCCCCCCCAATTGTAAGAATATTATTTATTCACAAAGGAAATAAAACAATAGTGAATTATATGAAGTAAAATTTTAAATATCCCCAAGCCCTGGTGGTTTTCTTGTGCATGCAAAAACTTCTGTCTACAAACACATTAATACTTCTCTAAAAAAAGTTAATTTTGTTTGATTGCATCAGGTCTCAGTTGCAGCCCACAGGCTCTTTTTGCATCATGGGGGCTTCTCTAGCTGTGGTGTGTGGGCTTAGTTGCCCCGTGGCACGTGGGATCTTAGTTCCCTGACCAGGGATCAAACTGGCATTATTGCATTGCAAAGCAGATTCTTTTTATTTTTCTTCACTTTCCCTTCATGGGTCTCTCTATTCAAGACCTTTGTTTTGAATTGTCAACAACTGGTTTGGCCTTTTGAGGCTTCCTATCAGGAATGCTTTAAGTCAAAATGCGTGTGTGGGAAGGCGGATTATTAATCACCGGACCACAAGGGAAGTGCCGATACATTTTTTCCCCCCCACAAATATTGTATGTGTTAAATATCAGTAACTTGCAGCTTTGATTTAATGATAATGGATGTGGAAAGTTTCACAGAGAAGAAAATGATCGAAGTATCATAATGAATAGTTAATAGCTTATAGGCGGGGAAGGTAAATGACTAGGAGTGGTGTACAGGGATATTTACGTAAGTAGGATGATACTTTTGTCTAAGAGAAGATCTTGTGCAAAGGCTAAAAAGTGTGGTGATTTTAGGAGACCAATTAGCATATTAAATGATAAGAGTGAAGAAGTTTATAAGGTGAGTGGTGAGAAATGAACCTGGAAAGTGGATCAGATGAAAAAAAGGGTCCAATGTGAACTTTATAATGCAAAATATAAGAAGCCATAGAAGGATTTTAAGCAGTTGATCAGTATGATCAGATGAATGATTTAATTCCGCAACGGATCTTCCAGATCCAGGAATCAAACCCAGGTCTCCTGCATTGTAGGCAGATTCTTTACCGACTGAGCTACGAGGGAAGCCCTACTAAATTATAAGCAACTTATTTAACTGCTCTCTGTTTCCGTATTTGCAAAATGTGGACAATGGAAAAAGGGTGGTTAGGATTAAATCAGAAAGCCCATGTGAAATACCTCATCAGGTTACTAGCATATAGTAAGTTTTCAGTAAGTACTGATTTTGCTTTACTCTGCCTTTTTTTGGTTGTTCTATGATTGACTAAAACACCAGTGTATAGAAGTATAATTGCCCTACTTACAGAGGGAGGGGATTTGGGAAACTTAAAATATTGACCTCAAGCAAAGCAAATTTCATTTGAAACTATGCTTGTGAAGTTACTTAACTGTTGCGAATCATTTAGACTCAGAACCAAGAGATCATTGCCTAAACTTAGTTCAGCAAATCTGAATTATGTAATTCCTGGATAAGAGGCAAGTACTGAGCATTTGGAAATATAAACATAAAGATGCATGAACTTGAACTTCAATGGGATAAATAAGCTACTGTATACAGTAGGGTGAAAACAGCACCGGAAGTGCATGCTAGCACACCTGCCCGACTGGTGTCTGGCAAACATGATGATCTTAGTTTGAGAATATCTTCACTTCCTGATAAGCAGCAAGAAGTTAGCACCGGCGGTGTAGGGATGTGCCATCCTTCCATCGTGTTTGCTCATCCCCGAATCCCTGCTGACTGTGTTGGGCACGGGATGTGTTCTTTTCTGAGGAAGCACTGTCGGGACCAGCTCAACAACGAACCGACCGGAGGGAGCGGAGCCGCAGAATAAGGGAAAAGAAGACTCAGAAATGAAGTGGGGATCAGGGGGCTGATGCCATTCTCAGGCAAAAGCCCAGATCTTAATCCTTGCAGGCCTTATATTGTTAATTTCTCCTTCCTTGTTTGTGCTCTGGAGATATCTGTTCTTTAGTCTCAGATGTCAAACCTTCAGGTCTTTCATGCTTCTGTTTAGCCCTTCGGCTAGCCCTTTCTCAGCAACCCCCTCCAGGCTTTGGTTACTGGTTTTCCATCAGTCACATCAGTACTTCAGCATCTTGTTTTCAAGATGTCTTTCCATGTTGTACTTTTTACTGCTCCCAGCCCTTCACCTGGGGGTGATGAGAAAGTCATTCTTATTTTTCAAAGAAGACCTGTTAATTATAGTATAGGCCTGTGCATAGCATATTCCCTACAAGCACAATGTGAAAACTGCAGTTACACACAAATATTTAAAAACTGGCATATCAAGAAATTCCTAGCTGTGTTTTTTATATCTTGGTTATAGAAATGATACTTAATGTCTAAAATATGAGTTACGCATCTAGAAGAGTTCTTAGGATATTTTCTGAATATAGTCTCTGAATCCCACTTTAATTTCATTTTCATTTCAGTTCATTTACAAAGCTACCTCATCTGGCAGGAACGGAACAAAATTTATTGCTTGCCAAGGAAATCCAAAACCAGTGGAAGAAATTTGGACTGGATTCAGCCGAGTTGGTGCACTATGATGTTCTCCTGTCTTACCCTAATGAGACAAATGCCAACTACATATCCGTCTTGGATGGACATGGAATTGAGGTGACTGGTTTACAATATTGTATTAGTTTCAGGTGTACAGCAAAACGATTCCATTTTATGTAAATTTTTTTTCAGATTATTTCCCATTATAGATTATTATAAGTTATTGAATATTGTTCCCTGTGTTACACAGTAAATCTTCATTACTTCCCTACTTGTTAATGTATCTGTTAGTGTATCTGTTAATCCTGTAGTGCATGCTAAGTTGGTTCAGCTGTGTCTGACTCTTTTTGACCCCATGGATCATACTCTGGCAGGATGCTCTGGCCATGGGATTCTCCAGGCAAGAACACTGGCGTGGGTTGCCATTTCCTCCTTCAGGGGATCTTCCCGACCCAGGGATCGAACCCGGGTCTCTTATGTCTCCTGCCTTGGCAGGCAGGTTCTTCACCACTAGCACCACCTGGGAAGCCCCAGAATATTGGAGTAGGTCACCATTTCATTCTTAAGGGGATCTTCCCAACCCAAGGATCAAACCTGTGTCTTCTGCCTGAGTCTCTTGTGTTGTCAGGTAGATTCTTTACCACTCGAGCCACCTGGGAATTATTGATGCTATACTCCTATTTTATTCTTTCCCCCATTACTTCCCTGTGGCTCAGATGGTAAAGAATCTGCTTGCAACGCGGGAGACCTGGGTTCAATCCCTGGGTTGGGGAGATTTCCCTGGAGGAGGGCATGGCAACCCACTCCAGTGTTCTTATCTGGAGAATCCCATGGACAGAGGAGCTTGGGGGGCTACAGTCCATGGGGTCGCAGAGTTGGACACGACTGAGACAGCACATCCCTTTCTTCTTTAGTAATCATTTATTTTCTATGTCTGTAAACCTTTCTCTTTTGTATATAGATGGATCCATGTTATTTTTTAGATTCCAAATAAAAGTGATGTATTTGTGTCTCTTACCTCACTTAGTATGATATTCTCTGGATCTATCCCTCTTGCTTGCAAATGGCAGTATTTAATACTCTTTTATGGCTGAGTAATATTCCATTGTATATGTAAATCAAATCTTATTGAACCAGTTGTCTGTTAATGGGCATGTGAATCTTATTAAACCAGTTGTCTGTTAATGGGCATGTGGCTTGTTTGCATGTCTTAGCTATTGTAAATTGTGCTGTTTCAAATATTTCGGTGCATGTACCTTTTCAAATCAGAGTTTTTGTCATTTCTGTATATATGCCCACAAGTAGAATTGCTAGATCATACAGTAGCTCTATTTTTAGTTTTTTAAGGAGCCTCCATACTGTTCTGTATAGTGGCTGTACCAATTTGCATTCCCACCAACGGTGCAGGAAGGTTCTTTTTTCTCTCCACCTTTTCTAGCATTTGTTTTACATTTCTCTGTTGCTTAGCAATGTTGAGCATCTTTTCATGTGCCTGTTCACCATCTATATGTCTTCTTTAAAGAAATACCTATTGAGGCCTTTTGCCCACAAAATGCATTATTCTTTAATAGCAATCTGAAATGTTTCTAACTTTATGTGTTTCAATTCTTGCTAGATTTTCAATACATCATATGTTGAGCCACCACCAGATGGATATGAGAATGTTAAGAATATTGTACCACCGTATAATGCCTTTTCACCCCCAGGCGTGCCAGAGGTAAAATAAAAGACACTCAGTTCTTTAAGCTTTTATGTAAAAATACCTATGTAAAGGACTAAAACCAAGGAAATTAGGTGGATCATACATGTTAATTCATACTTTGAGACTCCATCCTCTATATAACCTCCCTAAAAGCAATTTTTAGAAAAGAAATTCTTGAGAACCAGACCCTGATAAACACATGCCATTCTTTGAAATAACTCAGAAACTGCTGCACATGTCTTAATTCAGTAAGGGCAGTAGATAGTTTTCAAACTTTTTTCCTTTGTCCATTGTCTGACTTCATTATAGATTTATAGATCTGAATTGATAGATCATACCACAGAAGTTCTTAATACCATGGTTGGAAATAAATACCATGGTTGGAAATAACGTAGCTACTTTTATTTATAGTATTCCCCATAGCTCAGTGTACACTAGTAATTTCTTCAAACATTAAAACACAGTTTAAATATTTTACATATTGTCTCTCTTTTTTTTTTAATTTAAAAGACTTCTCCAGAATTAGCATGGGTCTGTTTATTAAGCCCAAGACAAGAAAGATAACTTTTTATTATGATGCAGTTTATGGAGCAAACTTCTACTTTGGTTTTCTCTTTAGCAGTGTTTTGTATTTTTGCTGTTGTTGTCTGTTTTTATTTTTATTTCCAACAGGGGGAGCTTGTATATGTGAACTACGCTCGTACTGAAGACTTTTTCAAACTAGAAAGAGAGATGAACATCAACTGCACTGAAAAGATTGTTATTGCCAGATATGGGAGAATCTTCAGAGGAAATAAGGTACTTTGTTATTTGCTTTTCTAAAGGCAAAAATAATATATAACCAGTAAATATAAATGATTTACATCATTTGCATTATGGTTTCCAAAAATCGCTATTGGTTGGTTTAGTCACTGATCAGTGTCTGACTCTGTGCAACCCTATGGACTGCAGCCCACCAGGCTCCTCTGTCCATGGGATTCTGCAGGAATACTGGAGTGGGTTGCCATTTCCTTCTCCAAAATTGCCACATATATATATTTATAAATTTTTTATTTTCATGGTTGCACAGAAAAATCCTGGGGTTTTATTGGTTTGCTTGTCTTTTGTCATTGTTGTTTTTGCTATCTCGCCTATCTAGAAAGGGAAATTATTCTTCTTAGCTTAATTACCAAAGCTATGTTGTTTTTTTATTAAAATGATGAAATTTTAGATAAACTAAAAAATGAAAATCCATATATTAATTCATTCATTGCCCAGATGTAATCAATTCTTAATAGGTCTTTTCAGGGCTGATTTTGTGAAATATGAATGTATGTCTTCATATACTCATTTTATGTAATTTCTTCTTTTTTTTTTTTCACAAAGAGGGCATCAGATACTACATATTGTATAAATTTATTTTTTCACTCAATAATAACTCAGAGGTCAGCACATTGAGAGTTATATAATAAGATGGTTAAGAGTATAGGGTGCTAGATCTGTGTAACCTGGCTTCTCGTCTGGTGTGGATTCCCTATGCTCTAGATCTTTCCCTGTGAGCAAGTTACTTAACTTCTCTGTGCCAGTGTTTCTTCTTACGTGAAATAGGAATGCTAATAATAACATTAATCTCCTAGAATCCACAGTAGGATTTATCAACCTTACATTTGAAAGCACTTAGGATAGTTACTGGTACTGAGTAATTTCTTGTAACTGCTTATTAAGTAAATACCTCATTTTGTAAATATCTTTATTTGTCTGGCTGTACTGAGTTTGAGCTTCCCTGGTGGCTCAGAGGCTAAAGCGTCTGCTTGCAATGCGGGAGACCTGGGTTCGATCCCTGGGTTGGGAAGATCCCCTGGAGAAGGAAATGGCAACCCACTCCAGTACTCTTGCCTGGAAAATCCCATGGACAGAGAAGCCTGGTAGGCTACAGTCCATGGGGTCGCAAAGAATCGGACATGACTGAGCGACTTCACCCACTTCACCGAGTTTTAGTTGCAGCACATGGGATCTCCAGTCATGGCGCTTGAGCTCTCATAACCAGCATGTGGGATCTAGTTCCCTGACCAGGGATCACGCCTGGGCTCCCTGCATTGGGAGCTCCGAGTCTTGGCCACTGGACCATCAGGGAAGTTCCTCCCTCATCATTTTAGATGGCTATGTAATATTTCACAGAATTATTAGGCAATTTATTTAACCATTCCACTTGTCTTGTCTTCAATTTGTTACTATTACAAATATTTATATTGTGAGCATCTTTGTCTGTATGTACTTGAACATTTGTATGAGGATTTTTGTAATATAGATTCACTCCCAGAAGCTGAATGGCTAAATCATAGTGTACAGTTGACTCAAATCTATGACAACATAGATTTGAACTATGTGAGTCCACTTGTACATGGATATTTTCAATAGTTAATAATAGTATTATACAGGTACTACATGGGCTTCCCAGGTGGCTCAGCGGCCTGCTAACGCAGCAGACACACAGGAGGTATGGGTTCAGTCTCTGGGTCAAGATCTCCTGGAGTAGAAAAGGGCAACCAACTCCAGTATTCTTGCCTAAAAAGTCCCATGGACAAAGGAGCTTGGCAGGCTACAGTCCACAGGGTCGCAAAGAGTTGAACAGGAATGGGAAACTATGCATGCATTCACACAGTTTCTACAAGGTCAGAGGCTGGTTGAAATCACAGATGCAGACAAATGGAGAATACAGAGGGCCAAGCCTAAGTTATTCTTGAATTAACCCTGCATTGTTCAAGGATCAGTTGTACATTATTTCAAAAGTTTGATGGGCATCATAGATTTGTACTTCAAAAAAGTTGTATCAGATTTTATCTCATCTTTGAATACTGGGAAGTGTTTCAGCTGATTGATGGTTATCTATCTTTCATTATACTACTTCTGGTAATCAATAATTCAGTATCTTACAGGATACATTTTCCTATTTGTGGTCAGTTTGAATTGTTAGAAAAATATTTAAAAAGCACTGGGCGATGTTTCAGACACTAAGTTCTGGGTAGATTTTCTTCTTTTCTTTCTCTTCTCCTCTTCTGCCCCAGCTCTCTGCAGTGAGATGATGGAGTGTTAACCGTTGGACCACCAGGGACTTCACTTGTGTAGAATTTTAAATTAGCTTTCTTAGCTCCACAGACATTTACATCATCTTAAGTCTGTGGTCTGGAGGAAGCACAAGCTGGAGTCAAGATTGCCGGGAGAAATATAAATAACCTCAGATATGCAGATGATACCACCTTTATGGAAGAAAGTGAAGAAGAACTAAAGAGCCTCTTGATGAAAGTGAAAGAGGAGAGTTAAAAAGCTGGCTTAAAGCTCAACATTCAGAAAACTAAGATCATGGCATCCAGATGGCATCCGGTCCCATCACTTCATGGCAAATAGATGGGGAAACAGTGGAAACAGTGGCTGACTTTATTTTTTCAGGGCTCCAAAATCACTGCAGATGGTGACTGCAGCCATGAAATTAAAAAATGCTTACTCCTTAGAAGGAAAGTTATGACCAAGCTAGACAGCATATTGAAAAGCAGAGACGTTACTTTGCCAACAAAGATCCATCTAGTCAAGGCTATGGTTTTTCCTGTGGTCATGTATGGATGTGAGAGTTGGACTGTGAAGAAGGCTGAGCGCCGAAGAATTGATGCTTTTGAACTGTGGTGTTGGAGAAGACTCTTGAGAGTCCCTTGGACTGCAAGGAGATCCAACAAGTCCATCTTAAAGGAGATCAGTCCTGGGTGTTCATTGGAAGGACTGATGTTGAAGCTGAAACTCCAGTATTTTGGCCTCCTGATGTGAAGAGCTGACTCATTGGAAAAGACCCTGATGCTGGGAAAGATTGAGGGCTGGAGGAGAAGTGGGAGACAGAGCATGAGATGGTTGGATGGCATCACTGACTCGATGGACATGGGTTTGGGTGGACTCCAGGAGTTGGTGATGGACAGGGAGGCCTGGCATGCTGTGGTTCATGGGGTCTAAAAGAGTCGGACATGCCTGAGCAACTGAACTGAACTGAAGTCTATGGTGTTCTAAACGTTGGAGAGTGTGCGTGCTCAGTTGCCTTGGTCATGTCCAACTCTTTGTGATCCAATGGACTGTAGCCCAGCAAGCTTCTCTGTAAATGGGAGTTTCCAGGCAAGAATACTGGAATGGGTTGCCATGCTCTCCTCCAGGGGATCTTCCCGACCCAGGAGTAGAACCCACATCTGTGTTGCCTCCATTGCAGGCAGATTCTTTATCATTGAGCCACCTGGGAAGCCCAAACACTGAGGGGTAAATAGTTAAAGTGAGTTAGACAAGGTCCTTGTTCTCAAAAATAATAGTAGAGAAAAAAGATGTTTAAAAGTTATTTTACAATGCTTTGATCCATCTTGTAATATAATCATATACAAAATATAGAAGATGTGTAGAAAAGAGAGACATTAATTTTGCAGTTTTAGGTATAATAGGAATGCTTCACAGAAAAGGTAATAACTTGTTTGGAGTTACGTTGAATAAATGCGAATTGTTAAGTCTACCTAGGCAGAAATCGTATTCAAGCCAAAAAGAACTGATTGTTACCAGTATGATAATAAAAGTGTGTAAGTTTCCTTATGTTATTAAATTGGTTTTATCTTACATGGGTAAGTCAGTCTTTTGCCATTTCTACATTATGGATTGCAGGTTAAAAATGCCATGTTGGCAGGAGCCAAGGGAATCATCTTGTACTCAGATCCAGCTGACTACTCTGCTCCTGGGGTACAACCATATCCCAAAGGGTGGAACCTTCCTGGAACTGCAGTCCAGAGAGGGAATGTGTTAAATCTGGATGGTGCTGGTGACCCCCTCACTCCAGGCTATCCAGCTAAAGGTAATAGATGAGCCTGTTATGGCCCGCTCATTTTTGCAAAAATATTACTTGTCCTTACAGAAGGCATAAAAGTAAGCATCTATAGAATACCATTAAAATTGTGCACAGTTGTATTTCAGATTGCTACGGCTAGGAATTTAAAAGAATTTTCCTTTTATTATTTCAGTTTTAAGTTTCCATGAAGTGTGGATGTGGAGGGAGGAGTAGACAGTTCAGTTCTCTTCTGCCTTTAGTAGAGGTTGAAGAACATGTGTCCAGAGTAATACTATTCTTATCAAACTAGAACTTAGGGTTTCTGAACTGTGAAATGATTTTATTTTTCTATAGATTACACATTTTTATTTTTGAAAATATCAATGAGTTTTTTGTGTGATTTAATATGCAAAATGAGAAAGGTTTTCACATTTGTGTAACCATATCCACAATCAAGATAATGAACGTGTCCATTACCCTGAAAAGTTTCATCTCATCTTTTTGTGATGCCTTCCTCTCAACCCCACTCCCTCCCTGCCAATCCCTAGGAACCATTGATTTGCCTTCTGTCTAGTATAATTATTTTGAACTTCAGCTATGTTGATGTCTGTGTCAATATTTCAGTTCTTTTTGTCGTGGTTGGTTGTTGAATGATATTCCATTGAATGGATACTCTACAGTTTGTTTATTTGTTTACTTTTTCTTGGGAATTTAGATTGCTTTAAGTTTTTGAGATATTACACATAAAATTGCTATGAACAGTTGTATGCACGTCTTTATATGTATATATACTTTTGTCTCTCTTGAGTAAATGAATAGAAATGGCATGGCTGGATAACATGATAGATGATTTTCAAATTGTTTTCCAAAGTGGTTGTACCATTTTGCATTCTAGCAGCAGTGTGTGAGTGTTCCATTTGCTGCATCCTTGCCAGCACTTAGTATGGTTGATCTTTTTAACACTGTATTCTAATCAATATGAAAGTCTCCAAGTTACAATTCTTTTTCAAAGTTTTGGTAGCTATTCTGGTTCCTTCCCATATGAATTTTAGAACTGGCTTATCAATTTCTACCAAAAAGTCTCCTGGGAAGTTGATTGAGGTTGAATTAAATCTACAAGTCAGTTTTGGGAAAATTGATATTTTAAAATATGGGATCTTCTGACCCATAAACATGGTACAGCTCTCGATTTACTTAGGTATCCATAACTTTCTCTCAGCGCATTTGTTGTTTCACTGTACAGACCATGTGTATCTTTTTTCACATTTATCCATAATAATTTCATAGTGTTATTCTTTTTTAAATTACGTTTTAAATTTCGATTTCCAGTTGGCCGTTGTTAGTAAATGGAAATGTTGTTTCTAGAGGAAACATACTATACTGATCTTGTGTATTGATTTTGTAGTCTATAAACTTATCAGTAATTAGTTCTGCTAGGTTTTTGTGGATTCCATCAGCTTTTGTATAGGTGATCATGTCATATGCACATAAAGAGTTTTATTTCTTTGTTTCTATTCTGGATGCCTTTTCTTTTTCTTTCCTTATTGTAGTATCTGGTACTTCTAGAACATTGCTGTAAAAAGTTGTTAGAGCAGATATCCTTGCCATGTTCCTGCCCCAAAGACTGTCCCTGTCTTTCTCTGTTAAGTAGAATCTTAGCTATAGGGTTTTTTTTTTTTTTCTTTTGAACTGTGGTGTTGGAGAAGACTCTTGAGAGTCCCTTGGACTGCAAGGAGATCCAACAAGTCCATCTTAAAGGAGATCAGTCCTGGGTGTTCATTGGAAGGACTGATGTTGAAGCTGAAACTCCAGTATTTTGGCCTCCTGATGTGAAGAGCTGACTCATTGGAAAAGACCCTGATGCTGGGAAAGATTGAGGGCTGGAGGAGAAGTGGGAGACAGAGCATGAGATGGTTGGATGGCATCACTGACTCGATGGACATGGGTTTGGGTGGACTCCAGGAGTTGGTGATGGACAGGGAGGCCTGGCATGCTGTGGTTCATGGGGTCTAAAAGAGTCGGACATGCCTGAGCAACTGAACTGAACTGAAGTCTATGGTGTTCTAAACGTTGGAGAGTGTGCGTGCTCAGTTGCCTTGGTCATGTCCAACTCTTTGTGATCCAATGGACTGTAGCCCAGCAAGCTTCTCTGTAAATGGGAGTTTCCAGGCAAGAATACTGGAATGGGTTGCCATGCTCTCCTCCAGGGGATCTTCCCGACCCAGGAGTAGAACCCACATCTGTGTTGCCTCCATTGCAGGCAGATTCTTTATCATTGAGCCACCTGGGAAGCCCAAACACTGAGGGGTAAATAGTTAAAGTGAGTTAGACAAGGTCCTTGTTCTCAAAAATAATAGTAGAGAAAAAAGATGTTTAAAAGTTATTTTACAATGCTTTGATCCATCTTGTAATATAATCATATACAAAATATAGAAGATGTGTAGAAAAGAGAGACATTAATTTTGCAGTTTTAGGTATAATAGGAATGCTTCACAGAAAAGGTAATAACTTGTTTGGAGTTACGTTGAATAAATGCGAATTGTTAAGTCTACCTAGGCAGAAATCGTATTCAAGCCAAAAAGAACTGATTGTTACCAGTATGATAATAAAAGTGTGTAAGTTTCCTTATGTTATTAAATTGGTTTTATCTTACATGGGTAAGTCAGTCTTTTGCCATTTCTACATTATGGATTGCAGGTTAAAAATGCCATGTTGGCAGGAGCCAAGGGAATCATCTTGTACTCAGATCCAGCTGACTACTCTGCTCCTGGGGTACAACCATATCCCAAAGGGTGGAACCTTCCTGGAACTGCAGTCCAGAGAGGGAATGTGTTAAATCTGGATGGTGCTGGTGACCCCCTCACTCCAGGCTATCCAGCTAAAGGTAATAGATGAGCCTGTTATGGCCCGCTCATTTTTGCAAAAATATTACTTGTCCTTACAGAAGGCATAAAAGTAAGCATCTATAGAATACCATTAAAATTGTGCACAGTTGTATTTCAGATTGCTACGGCTAGGAATTTAAAAGAATTTTCCTTTTATTATTTCAGTTTTAAGTTTCCATGAAGTGTGGATGTGGAGGGAGGAGTAGACAGTTCAGTTCTCTTCTGCCTTTAGTAGAGGTTGAAGAACATGTGTCCAGAGTAATACTATTCTTATCAAACTAGAACTTAGGGTTTCTGAACTGTGAAATGATTTTATTTTTCTATAGATTACACATTTTTATTTTTGAAAATATCAATGAGTTTTTTGTGTGATTTAATATGCAAAATGAGAAAGGTTTTCACATTTGTGTAACCATATCCACAATCAAGATAATGAACGTGTCCATTACCCTGAAAAGTTTCATCTCATCTTTTTGTGATGCCTTCCTCTCAACCCCACTCCCTCCCTGCCAATCCCTAGGAACCATTGATTTGCCTTCTGTCTAGTATAATTATTTTGAACTTCAGCTATGTTGATGTCTGTGTCAATATTTCAGTTCTTTTTGTCGTGGTTGGTTGTTGAATGATATTCCATTGAATGGATACTCTACAGTTTGTTTATTTGTTTACTTTTTCTTGGGAATTTAGATTGCTTTAAGTTTTTGAGATATTACACATAAAATTGCTATGAACAGTTGTATGCACGTCTTTATATGTATATATACTTTTGTCTCTCTTGAGTAAATGAATAGAAATGGCATGGCTGGATAACATGATAGATGATTTTCAAATTGTTTTCCAAAGTGGTTGTACCATTTTGCATTCTAGCAGCAGTGTGTGAGTGTTCCATTTGCTGCATCCTTGCCAGCACTTAGTATGGTTGATCTTTTTAACACTGTATTCTAATCAATATGAAAGTCTCCAAGTTACAATTCTTTTTCAAAGTTTTGGTAGCTATTCTGGTTCCTTCCCATATGAATTTTAGAACTGGCTTATCAATTTCTACCAAAAAGTCTCCTGGGAAGTTGATTGAGGTTGAATTAAATCTACAAGTCAGTTTTGGGAAAATTGATATTTTAAAATATGGGATCTTCTGACCCATAAACATGGTACAGCTCTCGATTTACTTAGGTATCCATAACTTTCTCTCAGCGCATTTGTTGTTTCACTGTACAGACCATGTGTATCTTTTTTCACATTTATCCATAATAATTTCATAGTGTTATTCTTTTTTAAATTACGTTTTAAATTTCGATTTCCAGTTGGCCGTTGTTAGTAAATGGAAATGTTGTTTCTAGAGGAAACATACTATACTGATCTTGTGTATTGATTTTGTAGTCTATAAACTTATCAGTAATTAGTTCTGCTAGGTTTTTGTGGATTCCATCAGCTTTTGTATAGGTGATCATGTCATATGCACATAAAGAGTTTTATTTCTTTGTTTCTATTCTGGATGCCTTTTCTTTTTCTTTCCTTATTGTAGTATCTGGTACTTCTAGAACATTGCTGTAAAAAGTTGTTAGAGCAGATATCCTTGCCATGTTCCTGCCCCAAAGACTGTCCCTGTCTTTCTCTGTTAAGTAGAATCTTAGCTATAGGGTTTTTTTTTTTTTTCTTTCAGATTTTATAGATTCTTTTTTATCAGATTGAGGAAGTTCACTTCTGTCTTAAAGTGCTATGAATTTTTATCTTAGCACATTTATCTCATTTGACTAGCAATGTGTACTGAATTTTGTCAGATTCTTTTACTGTACCTAATGAAATGATCTTAAATTGTTCTTATCTATGTTTTTCTTCAATTATACATATTGATTTGGGGGGGGGTGCACCCCATGCAGATTATTGGATGTTTTCGAATAAGGTATTAAAGGCAGGCCATGCTTATGAAGACAGAATCCTAACCACTAGGCTACCAGGAAATTCCCCAGATTGATTTTTGAGTGTTAAACCGAAACAACCTGGGATAAACTCTAATGGAACATTCTTTAAAAAAAAAAAAAATTATTTATGACTACTCTGAGTCTTCATGCTGTTTGCAGGCTTTCTCTAGCTGCAATGAGCGGGGGCTCCTCTCAAGTTGCAGTGGCAGAAGCTTCATACTGCAGCGCCTTCTTGTTGCGGAGCACAGATTCTAGGTACATGAGCTTTAGCTGTCAGGCACTCAGGCTCAGTGGTTGTGACACAGGGGTGTAGCTGCAGCATGTGTGACCTTCCTGGACCAGGCACTGAACCCTTGCTGCTGCACTGGCAGGTGGATTCTTAACCACTGGACCGCCAGGGAAGTCTTCATTGTATTATTCTTTTATGTAATATTGGTATATTACTGGATTTGTGCTAAAAATTTTGCTAAGAATATCTTTAATAATAATGGATATTGTCCTATCAATTTACTTTCTTGTATAGTATCTCTGTTTCATTTTGGTAGCAGTAACATTGACTTCATGGAATGAATTAAAAATTACTTCATCTTCTTCATTTTTCTGCAAGTATTTATGTAGAATGGGTTTGATTTTGTCTGTAAATGTGGCTCAGTACTAAAGAATCCACCTACCAGTGCAAGAGACGCCAGAGATGCAGGTTTGATTCCTGGGTCAGGAAGATCTCCTAGAGGAGGAGATGGCAACCCACTCCAGTATTCTTGCCTGGAGAATCCCATGGAGAGAGAAGCCTGGTGGGCTACAGTCCATGGGGTTGCAAAGAGTCGGATGTGACCGAGCCACTGAGTGTGACAGGGCATGATGTAGAATCTTTCAGTGAATCGATATGAGCCTGGTATTTTGTTGGTAGGAATGTTTTTAACTGCAAATTAAATTTCTTCAGTAGGTATATGGCTGTTTACGTTATGTATTTAATCTTGAGTGAGATTTGGTAGTTTAAGATTTTGTCCATTTCATCTAACTTGTTAAATTTATGGGCATATAGTTGTTTGTAATATTCTTCCTTTCTTCTCTCTCTTTGTTTCTTTCCTGAAGGTACTGGAGTGCTATTCTCTCTTTATTTCTGATTTTGATGGTTTATATCTATTTTCTGTTCTTGATATGTCTTGCAAGGGATTTATCAATTTTGTTAATCCACTCAAAGAACCAGCTTTGGATTTCATTGATAATTTCTATCATTTGTCGGTTTTCTATTTGTAACATTTCTGCCCTTTAGTAGGATATATCCTTTCTCCTGCTCATTTTTGCTTCATTTGCTCTTATTTTTTCAGTTTCTTAAAGTGGAATCTGATGTAACTTGTTTGAAACCTCTCTTTTGTCTAAGATGGTTGTTTTAATGCTCTAGAAAACTATTTTGGCTGAAACCACAAGTCCCAATTAGAATTTAAGCCTGACAATACTTTTCATCTTCCTTTAAGGAGAATATTGTTATTATTTGAGTAAGAAATTTTCACTTATTCCCAATACCACTTAGTTCAGTCACTCAGTTATGTCTGACTCTTTGCAACCCCATGGACTATAGCACACCAGGTTTCCCTGTCCATCATCAATCCCGGAGTTTACTCAAATTCATGTCTGTCAAGTTAGTGATGCCATCCAACCATCTCATCCTCTGTCCTCCCCTTCTCCCTTTGCCTTCAGTCTTTTCCAGCATCAGGGTCTTTCTCAGTGAGTCAGTTCTTCGCATCAGGTGGCCAAAGTATTGGAGCTCCAGCTTCAACATCAGTCCTTCCACTGAACACCCAGGACTGATTTCCTTTAGGATGGACTGGTTGGATCTCCTTGCAGATCAAGGGACTCTCAAGAGTCTTCTGCAAAACCACAATTCAACAGCATCAATTCTTCAGTGCTCAGCGTTCTTTATAATCCAACTCTAACATCCATATTTGACTACCGGAAAAACCATAGCTTTGACTAGATGGACCTTTGTTGGAAAAGTAATGTCTCTGCTTTTCAATATGCTGTCTAGGTTGGTCATAACTTTCCTTCCAAGGAGTAAGCATCTTTTAATTTCATGGCTGCAGTCACCATCTGCAGTGATTTTGGAGCCTCCCAAAATAAGTCAGCCACTGTTTCCACAGTTTCCCTATCTGTTTGCCATGAAGTGATGGGATTGAATGCCATGATCTTAGTTTTCTGAATGTTGAGCTTTAAGCCAACTTTTTGACTCTCCTCTTTCACTTTCACCAAGAGTCTCTTTAGTTCCTCTTCATTTCTCCCATAAGGGTGGTGTCATCTGCATATCTGAGGTTATTGATATTTCTCCCAGCAATCGTGATTCCAGCTTATGGATCCAACCAAGCATTTTGCATTCCCTTCAGCTCTTTTTTTTACGGTTCTTTCTAGTTTCAGAATTTGGGACACATTTTCCAGGTATTTAGTTAACTGAAGCTTCTCTAAAAAGGATTCAAGATATCCTTAAGGAAATAAAATATTCTTGGAAAATTCAAGAGAATTACATGAAATGTCAAAGCAAATATAGGAATCTGTAATCCCTGTAATTGATTTTATATTAATATGTAAATGATTTAATTTTTACTGTCAAATTTAAATAGACCATATTGGATAAAACAGTCGCTTTGGGGGAACTTTAAAATTTTGGATATAATATCAAACATATAGCAAATCTGCATTAGTAATAACAGGAATTCTTTTATACCCTTTGCTCAATTCCTCAATTGTTTTCCTCTTATGCAATTGATTTCTGCAGAGTATACCTTCAGACTTGATGTTGAAGATGGAGTGGGAATTCCCCAAATCCCTGTACATCCCATTGGATATAATGATGCAGAAATATTATTACGGTATAGTTTTCTAGTTGTATTTGAGAATAAGATATATTACACTAAACATCTATTTTCTCTTCTAAAACCTACCTATGTTAAAAGTGAAGTCTTGTATCAGAATTGACTCCTGAAATAGGAAATATAGAACACATCCTTTTTTCCGTAAGGAAAGAGCAGTTTATTAAATAAATAATAAGAAAACATTCCTGTATTTGCTACAAATGAAAGTGTCAAAAGGAAAAACTATGTCTAAAGATAAAAATATTGACTTGAGATTTTTCAAGTAGTTAGGTTATCTTAGGTATTTGACCTGCATTTCAAAAATGTGGTGATGCCCACAACTCACTGGATGTGTAAACTTACACCAGTTACCCAATCTCTCTCCGATTCAGGTTCCTTCTCTGAAATGAAGACAGAACTAGTTTCTGCCTGATAGGGTTATTATGAATAGATGAAATCATTATATAAATATCATAGAAAAAGCATTCAGTCAGTGTTTGCTATTTTACTGTATTGTGTAACTGTTGGTTCCTTTTCAGATTTCCTATGTCTATTTTTTGTTTAATGTATGTGCAAATGCAATTCAGTAATTGTTTTTTGAGTGGCTACTATGTAACCAGCAGCTTTTCTAGGAATTAATTTCTTCTTCTCCTTAATTTCATATGTTTAGGATTTCTGGAACCTAATGTTCTCTATGTAAATAATTAAAGTCAGAAGCAGAGAAGCTGATGCACTGATGTTTCCCATTTCCCCTCACTATTTTGGTTGTTTTTTCCTTAGCTCTTTTTTTGGTGGGAGGCTGTGCTGTGAAGCACATGGGATCTTACTTCCTCAACCAGGGCTTGAACCCAGGCCCAGGCAGTGAAAGGCCAACTCATAACCTCTGGACCGCCATGGAATTCCTCTCCTTAGCTCTTACCACTAGCATATCAACATTTTACTTATGTATCTCAGTTATGGTTCTCTCGCTAGGATGTAAGCTCTGCAAGGGAAGGAAATTTTACAGTTCCCAGCACTTAGTAAATCCTCAATATATATTTGTTAAATGTCTGAATAAAACCTCATCAGCTTACTTTGTGATTTCTTTTAGAAATTGTGATGCTCAGCCTTTTTTTCTGTCATTTTCATTTTCTCTTGACAGCTATTTGGGAGGAATTGCTTCACCAGATGAGAGCTGGAAGGGAGGTCTTAACGTGAGTTACAACATTGGGCCTGGCTTTATAGGACACGATTCTTTCAGGTAGTTTTATGTTACTTTTGTATTCTAGTAAAAGTTTACATATTTAATGGAAAAATGTCAAAATAAGTGTTCTGCCAGTTTTGTTTTGCTTATGTTTTTTTTTTCTCATTTTTCATAGTGAATAATTATCATTTAGAAGTTCTTAGAGCTTCCCTCGTGGCTCAGATGGCAATGCAGGAGACCTGGTTTCAATCCCCGGGTTGGGAAGATCCCCTGGAGAAGGAAATGGCAACCCACTCCAGTATTCTTGTCTGGAAAACTCCATGGACACAGGAGGCTGGCAGCCTCCAGTCCAAGAGGTCTGCAAAGAGTTGGACATGACTGGGTGACTAAGCAAAAGAATTACTTATGGAATGATGTATTAAATTCTTCTTCCAACAGGGATATCACAACATTTGTTTTTTACATCTCAAAAATTGCTACATCTGAGTTACAGGTTTAACATTTTAACTCTCCTCTCTTTTTTTCTAAAGTATATATTTGGCTGTGGCAGGTCTTGGTTGCAGCATGTCGTATTGTCCCTGACCAGGGACTGAGCTAAGGCTCCCTGCACTGGGAGCGTGGAGTCTCAGCCACTGGACCACCAGGGGAATCCCTTAACTTCCCTCTTTTCCTGACGTTTTTAAATAGCTCTTCAGATAGCTGTCAAAATGCTATGCATGTGAAGCACTAGCTTAACTTAAAGGAAGGAGTAAAAGAGAAGAGAGACAGCTTCCAGCCTTTTTACTGATCACTTCCTATGTGTGTGGGTTAAATAAGTTAAAATGGGTATGTACATAACTGTTATAAGGCTCAATACACTTATTTTAGTTATTATTGTTATTAACCCATGATAGCACCTTTGAGGAGGTATGATCGTAGAATATGTTTCATTGAGCTTAATTTTACAGAAAGAATAAGTTTTCCAGTGGATCAAGTTAGGCAGGAAATGTCAGTGGCGGAGAACAGCTTGTCCTGAGTTGTAGAACATCATGGCATGATCAGAACTTTAAGTACTTTGATTTGCTTGAAAGGTAGAGAGGAAGGGAAACTTAAAAACTAATGAATCACAGAAAATATAGCTGTTTTTATTAAGACAAAATTATTAAGTCAGTCTTGTTCACTAGAAATTTACTTAACAATATGAAATTGTATTCTGAGAATGTCTTTTAATTTCTATTAAAAGTTTTATTTCAGAACTTTTAAATTATTGCTGCTGACAAGTGTTCAGCCATGTCTGACTTTTTGCAACCCCATGGACTGTACCCCGCCAGGCTCCTCTGTCCATGGGATTTTTCCAGGCAAGAATACTGGAGTGAGTTGCCATTTCCTTCTCCAGGGGAATCTTCCCAACACAAGGATCAAACCTGGGTCTCTTGCATCTGCTACATTGGCAGACAGATTCTTTGCCATTAGCACCACCTGGGAAGCCCTTTATTAGGAGTTCAGTTTTATTTTATAGGAATTTTAGAAATATTTTTATGTAAGTGCTTATTTATCTCTGTCTCTCAATTAGAATGGACTTCTTTTAAAAAGAGACTTTATTATCTAATTATTAATACTCTCTCGAGGTACACAATGAAAGGTATATGCCTTTCTGGTTTATGAACAGAAACATACAAACACAGAGAAATCACAAAGCTACAGTCACAGTTCAAGAGTAAGCTCAGAAACAGAACATCTCCCTGGTGAAGATATCAAAAAGCTGTCCATCTTCACCATGAGCAAAAATCCCTATTTGATTTGAACTCAAAATGGGCAGATACACAATTTTTAAAAAAATAATTGCTAAAAACAAGACTCAGTGTCATTTCTCATCTAAGAGATCTTAATAATAATGTATTGATCAACTTATAGAGATTACCAAATGATAAGACCTGAAACCAAATTCTTTACCATTGCCACCACACATGGGCTTTAACTTATCTGCTGTAAGCAAACTAGAAACATAAACAAAACATAGAACCAGTGGAAAAAAATAAGTTGGAGATACAGAGATTCAGCCAAGTTAAAACTTTATTGCTGCTTGGAATGTACATCTGAGAGTCAAGGAAGATGTGTCTGGGTTTAAGCTGCCCATTCCTGGCTCTCCAAGAAGAATCCATTGTACATCTCAGTGGGACTTCCAGAAATTTATTTTTTTTTTCTTAAGTAAAACCATAATTCTTATACGAATACAAAATGAGTTTGTATAAAAATTTTATTTAATGCAATCAAGGGAACCCGAAAGGAGTTAAGAGCTGGTTCAAAGAAGAATTCGAAGATGATACAAAAAATAAGCTCCGTAGGAATGCTGCAATAAGTATGCTTAATAGCTGAAAAACTGATTTCTTTCACACTAGGAAAGGAAAGTTTATGAGAGAAATTGTGCATTTCAGTGGACATGAATTATTTGTATTACCAGATTTCCACAAGTTAAATTCTGTCTCTGTAGAGTTTTTAAATAGTCTTATCAAACAAAGACTTTGATAGGCAGAAGTAACTCTGATATGTGAGCTGAGTTTTTTCTCAGATTTCTCCTGCATTTCCCTATATAAGAGGATATTCATTCCTTTCACAAATATTTATTGAGCATTTACTGTACCCTAGCACTATTCTGGCACTGGGGATTCAGCAGTGTACAAAACAGGCAAAAACCCCTGCCGTCTGGAGTCTATATTCTTGAATTCAGTTTATTTGGAACGTAATGAATTTGAAGTGATAGTAGGACATTATGGGCCATTATGTGTAATTTAATCTTATAGGCAACATCCCTTTAGTGATTAACTTGTAATGAAATACAACATGTTCTTCCCTGTTACAAGGCAGGGAAGGAGAAGGCCCATCTGAGTCAAATTGCCCCCAGGACAGGTCTTGTGATGGTGCCAGATTGGAGGCTCAGGTTTTGGAAGGTTCTGATACAGCACAGGGGTTCCTTGTGTCTGTATAGCTACACCCCTGGCTGATGTCATTGTTATTCAGATTCCTGGCAAGTCAAATTCCCTCAGCATAGAATCCCAAATTGAAGATCAGATTCCTCTGGAAATCATTTCTGTCGATGGTAAAGCAGGAGATGCCCCGAAGTCAATCTCCCAAGTTGTCCAGAATTTCAGGAACTTCATTTGCAGAGCCCACAACGTTCTTGCTGACCCACTGGAAACCCTAGCAGTACTTCTCTAGGTAATTTTTTCAGGTACTTCTGGAGTCAGTGATACTAAAAACTAGAAAAATATAAAGATATAGATGACCTTCTTTGAGAATCTGAGCAGATAGCTAGTTTATTTTCCGTTTAGATTAAAATAGATTGTCTTCTCTCATTCCTCATTGTTACAGCATTCTTTTATTTTATTCATTTAATTACATATGTCAGTGAAGTTGGGTTTCTTACTAGTAAATCTTAGGCTCATATATTTAGAAACATACTAAAGAATACTTTTGCTTTTTGCTATTAATTTTTATTTTCAGAAGCAAAAATAAAATCTTTTACCAAATGTCTTAAAATGCAGAACAACACCCATTGATTAGTTTTCCTCTAAAGGCACTTTTTAGTTGAATACTATTCATGAATTATATATACTTTCAGAATCACAATGTACTTTTTGTGGGGGGAAACACCAGAATCTACACTTAACAATATACAGGATTTGATGTGTTAGTTCTTGCATTCAAAAATGAACTAAAAAGTAGAGAGTTCTGGGGTTCCCTGTGCACTTCCTATGAGCCTGCCATAGATTAAAAATTTTTGTTGCCCTCTGATAAAGAGGCTCAACATTTTCCCATGTCAGTTCGGCTTTATAAAATGTGAATGGCATTTTTTATCATTTTCTGATCTTGATTGTACTTTCCTATGAATTCTGGTTTGGTTAATTACAATTGATGAATGAATATTTAAAAGGCAGGCCCAGATCAGAATCAACAGTGATGGCCTGGAACAGTTTCATCATATAGCTGTCTTATACATTTTAGCAGGTGTTTCTCAAACTGCCATTTAACAAAAGAGTTTATCATGTTTCTTGTAGGCAGCACTCAATCAGCTCTTTAACAGTATACTGATAGACCATTTTTATAGTCTTGGAAAATGTTAACTGAATATCAGGAATTAATATTACTATAAAACAAATTAAAAATAAGCTTCTCTGGAGACTTCCCTGGTGGTCAGTGGCTAAGACTCTGAGCTCACAATGCAAGGGGCCCAGGTCCAGCCCCTGATCAGATCTCACATGCCACCACTAAGATCTGGTCCAGCCAAATGAATAAATATATATTTTAAAAATTAGGCTTCTTTGACCTTTAAAAGATAATAGGCTCTCTCTCTTATTTTTGTAATTGCGTAGCATGTATTTAAAAAGTTTAGAATGAATACACAAGCTGTGTTTAATAATAGAATATTTTGAACTTTAAATATCAACAATAGAGCTATGAGGGAAGAAAAATATAAAATATTGATTTTGGTTTTTAAAATTTGAATTTAATGTGCATGTTTCAGTACATGGGAATAAGATGTGATGATATCTGCAACTTACTTGCAAATGGCTCAACAATATTACAATTATTTGAGTTTGTGTGGTGGGTATTTGGGAAATTATTGCCCTGTTATACAATTTTCTGTACTTTTGAGATTTCTTATAATAAAACAGTGGAAGAAAGCTGCTAGACATAATGCTCCATGTGAAGTAATTTGTCCCCTTTGAAATTCTAGGAAGGTTAGAATGCATGTTTATAATATCAATAAAATCACAAGGATTTACAATGTAATCGGAACTATCAGAGGATCTGTGGAACCTGGTAAGTTGATGGATTATTGTAGATGTTTGGCTTTACAAGATTGCAAGAAGAGTTTCGTCCACAGCTAATTTTTTTCTGGCTGATGTGAAATGACTAACTTTGGAAGAAAAAAGTATAATTCTAAAAGAAGACTCTACATTATGGTGTTCTTTTCTATGGGGAAACTCAAGAGGAAGTTTTTTTTTTTTCTGATTAGAACATAACGTTCTTAATATGCTTTATTTTTAGTGCAATTTTAGGTTCAGAATAAAATTGAGTACTAGGTACAGAGAGCTCACATGTAACCCCTGCTCCCCTCAAACCCCATGTGTAACATATGTACCATAGTGGTACATTTATTAGAGGAAGTTTAATTTAAAATCATAAGTTGTACTCTTTATAAATGTATTCAAAGTTGAAGTTCTTTTGAACACATTTTTTTCCCAGACAGATATGTTATTCTGGGAGGTCATCGGGACTCCTGGGTATTTGGAGGCATTGACCCAACCACTGGGGCTGCTACTTTGCAAGAAGTTGCCCAGAGTTTTGGGAAACTGCTCAGTAGTGGTAAGTAGTGTTTCTGTGGTAGGTGGTGACAAAAAGTGACCAACTGAAATTTCCTTTGCTTTTAGACAGATATACCTAGTTATGTGTGTTAACAATGATTACAGGCTGGAGACCAAGAAGAACTATCATTTTTGCCAGCTGGGATGCAGAAGAATTTGGACTTCTGGGTTCTACAGAATGGGCTGAGGTAAATAAGACAGAAGAGCTCTTGTTTTCTTGGTCAACAGGCAACAGATATTTATATCTCACAACTAAAGTGACTTAGCATGCATGCGTGCATCAGAGAAGGAAATGACAACCCACTCCGGTGTTCTTGCCTGGAGAATCCCAGGGACGGGGGAGCCTGGTGGGCTGCCAGCTATGGGGTCGCACAGAGTTGGACACGAGTGAAGCGACTTAGCAGCAGCAGCAGCAGCAGCAGCAGCAAGAGAATTTAGGAATTAGAGTTTGTTTTTACTTTCATAGCAGATTGGCAAAACAGAATATCCTCTTAATTACTGGACTGTGAACAAATTTATTATTGTCAAAATATTTTAGTTTGTATTTGATTTGTAAAATCTATATGTTCAGAAAGTAGTTGAAACTGGCAGGCTGTTTCTGACAAATGACTTAACTTATCTAAAAACTGATACAGATCCTTGGAGTTACTTTTCAAGTTTTTGAAGTTTCTTTGGATTTCTTCTATCTAAGAAAACATAAGATATTCTATTATGGTGACTATACTCTATTATAATTTCACATTTATAGATTTGATACATAATTGTAAACATGGGTCTATTTTACCATTCATGAAAGTGCCTGATTGTGGAGTATAAGATGATAATTTTATAAATTGACTTTTTTTTGCTTCAGTTATGATTAATTCTGTCACTGACTCTTGATGATTTAAGTGTCTCTCCTAGGCTCCCCTCTGTCGTCCTCTTCCCTTAGCCTCTCTGTCCTGTATCTCTAAGTTCTTAAATGTGCAAGGTAAGCTCAGAAGGCAAGTGTGCCGAAAACAATTTCCCTCATCATCCTCTACTTTATAAGTCCAGATTTTATAGAATTGCTTTAAAGCATGTCATGTATTTCTTGCCATCTGTTGTTTCCTTCTGACTCCTTTCCTCTTACTTTACTTTAAAATAATATGAATTAAATAAATACAGAAGTAAAATCACACACACAGTTACTTGTATCACTTATGCTTTGTTCCATTTATACTGGGAGGTTTTATTATGCTGATATTGTGAATATGCATTTTGCAATAGACAACTTTAGATGAATCATTTCTTAGGAATACATGCATGTATAAACATATATTTCTGTTCCCATAATTTCAGCAGCTTAAAATGAAGATAAAATAAATCCAAGATATAATATGCCTTGCATTATTTTAAATATATGTGGGTTAAAAGTTTCAATACTATTTCTAGTTTTCTGTCAGAAAACTAGAATGTTGAATGTTGATCACATTCAACAGCATCCTTACCATCTTAAATATAGTTTAGGAATCTTCTTTATTTCTACTGTAAGTCTGTTATAATGGGGACTGTTACTCATTTATCTATAGCAGAGTCAGCTGTCACCTGACCTATGGGGGCAGCTACAGAGACAAGAATCCTCATTTGTGTAATAACCACTCACAGCTTTAAATGTTTTTATTGTGATGCATTCTTATATGGTAGCAAGCTAGAGAGAATAGAGATGTCTCAGCATATTCTCATATGTGTGTGACACTAGCCTTCCTCTGCTTTATTTTATAGGGTAAGTGTGTCAGAGAGAGAGAGAGAAAGAATGTCTGGTTAGTCCTGTTGTCCATCCTCTCTCCCTCTAGTGTTTTTCTCTGTTCTCTGCTTTTTTTTGTTCTTTTTCTTCATCATACCTTAAAAAAAGTTTTATATAAATGGAAATTTTCAACTACTCACTTCAAATGATAAGTTTACATGGGTATATCCAGTTTCAGTGGATCTCACACTCCTATGTATATAATGATTGCTAGAGATTCAGTTCAGATCAGTCACTCAGTCATGTCCGACTCTTTGTGACCCCATGGACTGCAGCACCCCAGGCCTCCCTGTCCATCACTAACTCCCAGAGTCCACCAAAAGCCATGTCCATCAAGTTGGTGATGCCATCCAGCCATCTTATCCTCTGTCGTCCCTTTCTCCTCCTACCTTCAATCTTTCCCAGCATCAATGTCTTTTCCAGTGAGTCAGTTCTTCACATCATTTGCCCGAAGTATCGGAGCTTCAACTTCAGCATCAGTCCTTCCAATGAATATTCAAGACTGATTTCCTTTAGGATGGACTGGTTGGATCTCCTTGCAGTCCAAGGGACTCTCAAGAGTCTTTTCCAACACCACAGTTCAAAAGCATCATTCTTTGGCACTCAGCTTTCTTTATAGTCCAACTCTCACATCCATACATGACTACTGGAAAAACCATAACTTTGACTAGACAGACCATTGTTAGCAAAGTGATATCTCTGCTTTGTAATATGCTGCCTAGGTTGATGATAGCTTTACTTCCAAGGAGTAAGTCTTTTAATTTCATGGTTGCAGTCACCATCTGCAGTGATTTTCAAGCCCAGAAAAATAAAGTCTGTCACTGTTTCCATTGTTTCCCCATCTATTTACCATGAAGTGATGGGACCAGATGCCATGATCTTAGTTTTCTGAATGTTGAGCTTTAAGCCAACTTTTTCACTCTCCTCTTTCACTTTCATCAAGAGGCTCTTTAGTTCTTCTTCACTTTCTGGCATAAGGGTGGTGTCATCTGCATACCTGAGGTTATTGATATTTCTCCTGGCAATCTTGATTCCAGCTTGTGCTTCATCCAGCCTGACATTTTGCACGATATACTCTGCATACAAGTTAAATCAGCAGAGTGACAATGTATAGCCTTGACGTACTCCTTTCCTGATTTGGAAGAGTCTGTTTTTCCATGTCCATTTCTAACTGTTGCTTTCTGACCTGCATACAGATTTCTCAGGCTTGGATTACTGTGATCTTGAATGGTTTGACTTGGAAATGAACAGAGATCATTGTCTCAATTTTCAGATTGCACCCAAGAACNTATAGCCTTGACGTACTCCTTTCCTGATTTGGAAGAGTCTGTTTTTCCATGTCCATTTCTAACTGTTGCTTTCTGACCTGCATACAGATTTCTCAGGCTTGGATTACTGTGATCTTGAATGGTTTGACTTGGAAATGAACAGAGATCATTGTCTCATTTTTCAGATTGCACCCAAGAACTGCATTTCAGACTCTTGTTGACTATGAGGGCTACTCCATTTCTTCTAAGGGATTCTTGCCCACAGTAGTAAATGTAATGATCATCTGAGTTAAATTCTAGAGATACCTTTTTTAAAAATTATAGATTTCCAGGCCTTACTTTGAGCAATTGTTATTCAGTAGATCTGGGCTGGACCTGAAAATCTGTGAGGATTACCTTTTTATATTCCACTAATGGGGCTTCCCTCATAGCTCAGTTAGTAAAGAATCTGCCTACAATGCAGGAGTCCCTGGATCAATTCCCGGTTTGGGAAGATCCTCTGGAGAAGGAAAGGCCACCCTCTACAGTTTTCTGGCCTGGAGATTTCCCCAGACTGTATAGACTGGGATTGCAAAGAGTTGGACATGATTGAGCGATTTTCGCTCACAGTTCAGTTCAGTTCACTTCAGTCACTCAGTTGTGTCCGACTCTTTGCGACCCTATGAATTGCAGCATGCCAGGCCTCCCTGTCCATCACCAACTCCCGGAGTCCACCCAAACCCATGTCCATTGAGTCTGTGTTGCCATCCAGCCTTCTCATCCTCTGTCATCCCCTTCTCCTCCTCCCCACAATCTTTCCCAGCATCAGGGTCTTTTCCAATGAGTCAGCTCTTCACATCAGGTGGCCAAAGTGTTGGAGTTTCAGCTCCAACATCAGTCCTTCCAATGATCACCTAGGACTGATCTCCTTTAGGATGAACTGGTTGGATCTCCTTGCAGTCCAAGGGACTTTCAAGAGTCTTCTCTAACACCACAGTTCAAAAGCATCAGTTCTTCGGAGCTCAGCTTTCTTTATAGTCCAACTCTCACATCCATACATGACCACTGGAAAAACCATAGCCTTGACTAGACAGACCTTTGTTGGCAAAGTAATGTCTCTGCTTTTAATATGCTGTCTAGGTTGGTCATAACTTTCCTTGCAAGGAGTAAGCGTCTTTTAGTTTCATGGCTGCAATCACCATCTGCAGTGATTTTGGAGCCCAGAAAAATAAAGTCAGCCACTGTTTCCACTGTTTCCCCATCTATCTGCCATGAAGTGATGGGACTGGATGCCATGATCTTAGTTTTCCGAATGTTGAGCTGTAAGCCCACTTTTTCACTCTCCTCTTTCACTTTCATCTAGAGGCTCTTTGGTTCTTCTTCACTTTGTGCCATAAGGGTGGTGTCATCTGCATATCTGAGGTTATTGATATTTCTCCCGGCAATCTTGATTCCAGCCTATGCTTCCTCCGGCCCAGTGTTTCTCCTGATGTACTCTGCATATAAGTTAAATAAGCAGGGTGACAATATACAGCCTTGACATACTCCTTTTCCTATTTGGAACCATTCTGTTTTTCCATGTCCAGTTTTAACTGTTGCTTCCTGACCTGCATACAGATTTCTCAAGAGGCAGGATAGATGGTCTGGTATTCCCATCTCTCTCAGAATTTTCCACAGTTTATTGTGACCCACACAGTCAAAGGCTTTGACATAGTCAATAAAGCAGAAATAGATGTTTTTCTGGAACTCTCTTGCTTTTTTGATGATCCAGTGGATGTCGGCAATTTGCTCTCTGGTTCCTCTGCCTTTTCTAAAACCAGCTTGAACATCTGGAAGTTCATGGTTCACGTCTTGTTGAAGCCTGGCTTGGAGAATTTTAAGCATTACTTTACTAGTGTGTGAGATGAGTGCAGTTGTGTGGTAGATTGAATATTCTTTGGCATTGCCTTTCTTTTATTCACTCTCATGGCATCAAGGAACTGTACTCTGAAAATACTTTTGCCTCAGGGCTCACTGCTATTGCTATAAACGGTAACTATGCATCATAATGTTTTTCTTGTTTTAAATGTATCAGTGTTGTCAACCAATCAGTTAACAGCATTTTCTCAGAAATTATTGTCAAAAGCATGGGTTTTATAATTAATCTATTTTGTTTATGTTCCCACAAAATGCTGTGAGTTAAGTAACAACTTTGCTTCAACTATAGGAGAATGTAAAAACACTCCAGGAGCGAAGCGTTGCTTATATCAACTCAGATTCATCTATAGAAGGTAAATTTTATTTTTGATTGTTATTAAATAGTATACCATCATTTAAGTCTGTACATTCAGTTTGTAAACCAAGGTTATCCTCTTCTGTGAGATACCTCAGTACCTTAATTTTCCATTTTACTAGAGAGAAAATCATTATAATTCAAATGAATCAATTGATTCATAACTAAATGACTGATCCTAATTTCTTTATATTTACTATTTGCCTATTTTGAATTACTAGTATTTAGCAGCATTGATGGGAAGGGAGTTTGGGGCAGAATGGATAAATGTATATGTGTGGTTGACCATGTTTGCTGTCCACCTGAACTATTACAACATTGTTGCTGCTAAGTCGCTTCAGTCGTGTCTGACTCTGTGTGACCCCATGGACTGTAGCCTACCAGCCTTCTCTGTCCATGGGATTCTCCAGGCAAGAATACTGGAGTGGGCTACCATTTCCTTCTCCAGGGGATCTTCCCGACCCAGGGATCGAACCTGGGTCTCCCGCATTGGAGGCAGAAGCTTTAACCTCTGAGCCACCAGGGAAGCTTACTTGGCTTTAAAATAAGTTTTTTTTTTTTAAAGAATATTTTTTATTAAAAACACTATGTATTTTGAAGATATGAAATAGTTTAGAGGGTGGTTAAACTTTGTATTGAATAACATTGAATTACTTGAGGTGCCAAAAAAAGGAAAAGAAAATCTCTATTATGTCATTACATTCTTCATGTGGAGATAGTAAAAGGATTGGACTAAAATATTTCAGAAGAAATATTTTACAGAATATTTTATACAGAAATACTTCCTGAATGTAATGAAACAGATTTGAAGGGAGCAAAATCTACACACTTCCTTTTGACTCTAGTATGTGACTTTTGTGTCTCTAGGCTTTGTATTATTATTTCTAGATAAATGTCAGAGCACACTTACTAGCTTCTGACATGCGCTGGTCTAATGTCTGCTGTATACTATTGTATTAAATGAATGAGGGAATTCCTGGGGTGGCCCAGTGGTTAGGATGCAATGCTTTCACTGCTGTGGGCCTGGGTTTGATCCCTGGTTGGGGAACTATGAATGAAGAGAATGAATACTGTGGCCTTACCCCTTCCTTTGCCAAAGTCCCCCTAAGTGATCCTGCCTTAGTGAAGAATGACTCACTTGCAAGAATACTGGAGTGGGCTACCATTTCCTTCTCCAGGGGATCTTCCCGACCCAGGGATCGAACCTGGGTCTCCCGCATTGGAGGCAGAAGCTTTAACCTCTGAGCCACCAGGGAAGCTTACTTGGCTTTAAAATAAGTTTTTTTTTTTTAAAGAATATTTTTTATTAAAAACACTATGTATTTTGAAGATATGAAATAGTTTAGAGGGTGGTTAAACTTTGTATTGAATAACATTGAATTACTTGAGGTGCCAAAAAAAGGAAAAGAAAATCTCTATTATGTCATTACATTCTTCATGTGGAGATAGTAAAAGGATTGGACTAAAATATTTCAGAAGAAATATTTTACAGAATATTTTATACAGAAATACTTCCTGAATGTAATGAAACAGATTTGAAGGGAGCAAAATCTACACACTTCCTTTTGACTCTAGTATGTGACTTTTGTGTCTCTAGGCTTTGTATTATTATTTCTAGATAAATGTCAGAGCACACTTACTAGCTACTGACATGCGCTGGTCTAATGTCTGCTGTATACTATTGTATTAAATGAATGAGGGAATTCCTGGGGTGGCCCAGTGGTTAGGATGCAATGCTTTCACTGCTGTGGGCCTGGGTTTGATCCCTGGTTGGGGAACTATGAATGAAGAGAATGAATACTGTGGCCTTACCCCTTCCTTTGCCAAAGTCCCCCTAAGTGATCCTGCCTTAGTGAAGAATGACTCTCACTGTTACTGTGGGAGCTGCCGCCTTAGCAAACTCCAGTGTCCTAAGTGTGTCCTGCAGCCTCTCTCGCCAATGAAGAATTATTTCCATCCTATTTTTGTTGTTGTTGTTGTCTTAAATAATAGTCTTTATTTTTACACAAAGCCCTGCAAAATGAGGCAGTTCTCCAAGGGTGACTTGGAGCTAGAAATTCCATCCTGAGTGTGAAAGTGTTAGTCGCTCAGTCGTGTCCGACTCTTTGCAACCCCATGGACTGTAGCCCACCAGTCTCCTCTCCATGGAATTCTCCAGGCAAGAACACTGGAGTGGATTGCCATTTCCTTCTCCATGTTTCCACCCTATTTTTAATTCTCTGGGAATGATGCGTTCAATTTGAAGTTTATAGTATCTTGTTTGTACTTGGAAAATAAAGTTAGAATTAAATATAGATTGGAGTTTCATGTGGAAGTATTAAAATACTTTTATGTGTCTTGTGTATTTTTCAGGTAATTACACTCTCAGAGTTGACTGTACACCCCTTCTTCATCAATTGGTGTATAAACTGACAAAAGAGGTATGTAGTAGATGTGTCTTAATTTTTTCTGATGGACAGTAAATAACTCTTGTTTTCTAAATTGGTGATACTTAGAGTGGAGAAAGGAACAGAGTATACGTTTGTAAGTATATGTTTAATGAGGGTAATAAAAAATGTTTGTGTGTGTATCCCTACATAAGTTCTTACAGTTCCCAGCTAGAAACCTGAGGTCATGTAGCTTATTAAAACCCATTAAATTCCAACATTGTTTAAACACAGACTTTCTGAAATTAACTGCTCCTTTTCACCCCACCTGCCCTGCAAAACCAGGACTCATTGACAGTTTCAAGCTCAGCTCTTTAATGTCTGTCTGCTGTTCTAAGGCCTCATTGTGGATCGTCTTGGACACTCTCCTAAGTACATGGCCAGGTTACTAACAAGTACAAATTGTAAATGAATAGGAGTTTGGGCTGGGATTTTTTTCCCCTGCCATTTGCAAAAGCATATTTTTCTATAAAGAGTATAATACACAAATGTTTGTGTAGATAAAGGTAGAAGTTGATGTGAAATAACATGTGGTTAAATATTGGCAAAAATGTAATTATTCTGTCTCTTTTCTTAATATTTGACTTATCTTTTCAGATCTCCAGCCCCGATGATGGTTTTGAGAGTAAATCTCTTTATGAAAGCTGGTTAGAAAAGGACCCTTCGTCAGAAAGTAAAACTTTGCCTAGGTAAATCATTTGTATACACGTTTTCTACCACAGGATCAGTTGAGTTCCCCTTTGCTCCTTGTTTCTCCAGATATGCACTTCTCAGATGTCTCAACGATTTGAGAATATTTTTGCAAATATTTAGTAAAAGATTATTAGGTATTACTTTCCATTCTTGTATAAAATTACATTCAGATATGTATTAAATAAGGGCTTCCCAGGTAGACACCCTGCCAAAGCAGGAGACACAAGAGATGCAAGTTTGATCTCTGAGTTGGGAAGATCCCCTAGAGGAGGAAACAGCAGCCCACTCCAGTATTCTTGCTTGGAAAATTCCATGGACAGAGGAGTCTGGTGAGCTACAGTCCGTAGGGTCACAAAGAGTCAGGTATGGCTGAGCACATGAATTGTATGTATTAAATATATTAATAAATATAACTTCAAATGGTTATGACAAAGTAAAAAAAAATGATGGATTATTTCTTTCTAAATGTATTAAGGTGCATTATCAGCAGCCACCAAGTTATGTCTTTATCTGTAGTTAGTTTAGAATTTATGTAAGAATTAATTTTTACTTCTCATTTATACAACAGCTGTCTTGTGCTTATTTTGTATTTATATTTGTTTTCAACTGCTATGCTATTTCTAAAACCAGCTGTTGGTAATAGTCTATAGCAAATAAGGCTTGTGAGAGTTTAAATGTATCTTTATTATGTTTTATTTGCTTATTCAGAAATAAGAAAAACACTAAAGTAAAAGATTAAAAAACATCCCAAGGTCTCAATCTTAAAAACACATCTAATAGTTTGAAAGTATATAGTTAGGTTCTTAATGTCTGCATAATTTTATATTCTGTTTTACTGACATCATTTTGAGTGAAAATCTTCTATGTCATTACATTATATATAAAAATATATGTATGTATATAGTGGCTTAATTATATGCAAAGAAATATAATTAGATTTATTTCTGAAATATACTAGGGCACATTTAGAGTCTTCATGGTCTTAAATGTAGGCTTTCTCAAGGCAGTTTTCATACTAGACCACAGTTCTCTGAGGGGAGAGATCATATCTTATTATTTGTTTTTCCCTTTAAAAATACCATGAATGCTGAGGCCATAGTTACCAGGTTGCCAAATTTGGTGTCACTGCCCAACTCTGCTTGTAGTCAGTGCAGATTTATAGTTTTATCATAGGTGTAAACAGATGTAATAGGAAAGTTCCTTTTTTTCCACATTTTAATCAAATTTATTTTCTAAATTTTAAAATAATTAAAGTTTATTTGTTATTTTTTTTTTTTGTTATTATTTTAAAGACTAAAATTAAAAAAAAAATTTCATTGTTCAAAATCAGCGTATCGTCAGGATGTTGTTGTTGTTTTTTAGTTGCTAAGTCTGGTCTGACTCTTTGCAACCCCATGGACTGTAGCCCACCAGGCACCTCTGTCCATGAGATTTTCCAGGCAAGAGTACTGGTTGTGGGTTGCCATTTCCTACTGCAGGGGATCTTCATAGGAAAGTTTTCTTGAGGGTGGTATACCTTTTTAAATTTTTATAAAGGTACCATACAGTTCCTTGAAGTTGTTGGGACAGGATTCATTGTCCCATCTATTTATATTATCTATTTTTGCATTTATTTCTTCATGTGTGTGTGTTATATTTTACATTTAGAATCAGCAAGCTGGGATCTGGAA
Source organism: Cephalophus harveyi (assembly GCA_006410635.1). Taxonomy (NCBI): domain Eukaryota; kingdom Metazoa; phylum Chordata; class Mammalia; order Artiodactyla; family Bovidae; genus Cephalophus; species Cephalophus harveyi. Next base: position 452,200 of record SJYT01026163.1, read on the forward strand.
GTGATTTTGAAGCTTATTTTCAGAGACTTGGGATTGCTTCAGGAAGGGTCCGTTACACTAAGAATATGGTAAGCCATTTTCTTTGGGATTCTCCAGGCAAGAACACTGGAGTGGGTTGCCATTTCCTTCTCCAGTGCATGAAAGTGAAAAGTGAAAGTGAAGTCGCTCAGTCGTGTCCGACTCAGCGACCCCATGGACTGCAGCCCACCAGGCTCCTCCGTCCATGGGATTTTCCAGGCGAGAGTACTGGAGTGGGGTGCCATTGCCTTCTCCTTATTTTGGATACATAGCACTTAATCCACATTCTTTTTGTTAGGAATTCTGTCATTTAGTTGTTGGGCACTGGGCACTGTGCCCTGGAAGAATGCCAGGGATAGAGCTAGACTGCAGGTCCCACTGTAGATAGACTGAGAAATAATTTGTGTTATTTTGTGAATGTTCACTGCCAGGGTTATTCATTGAAGTGATAATTGACAGAGTAATGTCAGGCGCTTAGCTGGTTATCACTGCCAAGAGGTTTGCATCCTTCTTCTGATGCAGGTGTTGTTGGAAAATTTAATTCTTTTCTGATCTGCCCCATTGCATCTCAAGCACATTGATGGTATGCAAGTATATGAGTTATGGATACCTATACCATTTTTGTCTATGTTATTAGTTATGTCATAAGTCATACTGAAGATTACATCAGTACACTTAGGTTTGTCAAAGATTTTACTAATTTTCTGATAAGTGCAATACACCAACATCATGCTTGTCTAGAATACATATCCCTTGCAAATTCGACTATCCAGAATACAACTAAGAACAGGGAAGTAAGCGAAAACAGCTGCAGAATAACCCAAAATAAGTACACAAATCGGTATACTGCTACTCATTACACTTCATTCATAAGAGATGTACTTTTGGGAATTCCCATCAGTCAGCCTCCATGCTTCCCCTACAGGGTGCACAGGTTAGATCCTTGGTCAGGGAATAAAGATCCCACCTGCCATGTGGCACAGCCAAAAATTTTCTTTTAAAAATCAAAAGACAAAAACAAAAACTCACCACACTGTACACTTAACGCTGATGAATGTTATTAAATTACACCTCATTAAAGCTCCCTTTAAAAAAAGAAAAGAGAGGCACTTTACCCTCTTTCAAAGCCTGTTCACTTTTATACTCTGTCATCATTCTGAACAAAGTGATCTAGTTTCTAACACAATGCAGATTAAAAGCAGAATGTTAGGTAAATGGAAGGAGATAGATACAGGGATTCCTTTCAGTGATATTAAAAGCAATAAGAATGATAGGTTTATATCAAAGAAGCAGATAGGTAGGGGACGACAGAGGATGAGATGGCTGGATGGCATCACGGACTCGATGAACGCTGAGTCTGAGTGAACTCGGGAGATGGTGATGGACAGGCCTGGCATGCTGCGATTCATGGGGTCGCAAAGAGTCGGACACGACTGAGCGACTGAACTGAACTGAAACTAACGTTAAGAAAAGCAGATCTAAGTAGTCAAAAATATTTACATAGAGTACCACCCTGTAACAATTTGTTTATAATGATAATCCTTAATTTTGTAACAAAGATTAGGTGGCATGTGGATATACATTGCTTGGGAATGCAGGCGAAGGGCTTAAATGTACAGCTGACCTTTAAACAACTTAGGAGACAGGGGTGTTAACCCCTCAAGAAGTTGAAAATCATGTGTAACTTTACATTTGGGATCCTGTCATACTGTAGTATGTATTTATTGAAAAAAAAAAATTTTTTTTTTTTTTTCCAGAAAACAGATACTTACAGCAGCTATCCAGTATACCATACAATTTATGAGACATTTGAGTTGGTAGAGAAGTTTTATGACCCCACGTTTAAAAAGCAGCTCGCTGTGGCTCAGCTACGAGGAGCATTGGTTTATGAGCTTGCAGACGCTAAAGTCATTCCTTTCAATATTCAAGACTATGCAAAAACTTTGGAAAACTATGCAAGGAGTATCTATAATTCATCCAGGAAACATGAGCAAGCGTGTAGAAGCCATGGAGTATCATTTGGTAAGAAATGATTGGGCAGGTATTTTACAGTCATCAAGTTAGAGCTTTAAAATACCATCTCCTGTCATCAGTGCATACAGTTTCATCCTAGAATTTATCCCTGCTTCATTTCCCCATCCTGACTTCTAGACAAAGAACTTTAAACACCTATTAAACAGCGCCATTTAGTTTGATATGTGTCAGATGAATCCATTGTGCTAAGTTTGTGCTGCAAACATTGGGGTGATAAATATTTTCCCTATATTGCTGCCTTTAAAAATGCTTTTATTGTTATAAGTACAATACTATTATGGTGTAACAATATTACAGAAAAATGGGGAAGTAGAGAAAGCCACAAATTCCGCTACATATATGTATTATAATTACTATCATTATTGTTACAGCATTTACCTATTAGTGTTTTCCTACATGGAGGATTTTTTTACAGAGTTTTCAGCATTTCTTCCTTTTCTGTCTTGCCTTTTTGTGGTTGCTGTTTCACACCAAGTCTCTCTTGCAAAGCAGTGAGGAAATTTATTATAGCACAGAGTAGTGTAGGAGCATTAAGCATTGTGTCTTGAAGTAGTTTCCTGGTTCAGATCCTGGCTCTAATATTTAGTCACTGTCAGACCTTGGGAAAGTTATTTAACACCTCTACTGTCCATTTTATTGTGAATAAAATAGGAAAATATGTTTCCAAGATTGTTGTGGAGATTCACTTGGTTGGTACATAGAAATAATGGTGACTGACAGTGCTCATAATGTTAGCTATTATTACTGTTTTATTGTAACCATTCTCTGTTACAATTCTGGGAGTACATAGTCTTTGTATATATCAAAGTTTCCAATATATCAAAGTTAACAAACACTTACTGAGTGTCTGCTGTGTACCAAGTGCTCCGTTATTACCTGGAAGATAGAAAGAAGTTTAAGAAGTAGTCATTGTCCTCACAGAGCTTATATTCTCATGGAGAAGACGACCAAACACAGGAGATAAGCTATTAGAGGGATACACGGAGAGCACTATAAGAGCCCTGAAAATGAGTACTGGATGGTCAGTAATGGCTTCTGAATGTAATTACGTAGCAATTAGTAATCTTCAGAAAGAGGATTAGCAGGAATACTAAGATCTAGAAGTTGAAGCAAAGGAAAATTTATAAAATGGTGCTTACGTCATTATGACTTATAGTCACTTCAGTGATGGGGAAAATGAAGAGAGATGAAATGAAGAAATAAGCAGAGCCTGAAGCAGGATGGGAGTTCGGAGTCCTGTGGCTGTCCAGCATCTGTTTCTTTTTGTAAATGCCCCAGTTTCTTTCTGGTGAATTAGCCTTTACTAATTTTCATTATGTAGGGTCCAACTGAGAGACAGATTAAACAGTTGCAGCAGAAGGACTGTGTACAGAGTTGATGGATAGATGGATATACAGTTCTCTACATCCTGTTTATCAACTCACTGCATTGTCTTACATTCCTCAGACTCTACTAAAACTGCTCTTTCCAAAGGTTTCATTTACTTGTGCCACTAAATCCTAGGGACACGTTTTGATTTTTCTCTATTAATATTTTGACTTTTGTGTTTCATTTGAAATTTAAAGTTTCTTTAACACTCTTTTCCCTTAGCTTTATAATATCTACTATTAGATTGTTTGATTTGTACATCATATTAAAAGCAGCAACAATAATTGAAGGCCAAAAAAGGACCTTATTTCTTCTATTGAATGTACTTATACTGAATGCATTACTTACTAGCTTTGTAGTCTCACAGAGATCCCATGTTTGGAGCTGTAATACTTTATCTATAAAATGAATATTGAATCCCCTGCATTATAGGATTAATGCAAGAAGCAAATCAATAATGTGTGGTAGTGTCTGGTTTAGAAAAGATGGAAAATGATGAACAGGTTGTTATTAAAAATATGATACACTTTCCTAATTCCTTTTCTTAGAAATTTTGTGAACTAAAGATTGATCAGACCAAACTGGACCCCAGTTCTCAGAGTTTAAATGTATCAGCTTGTCTGTCACAGGTTGCCTTAAATAAGATCATAAATGTACTACTTAAAAACTAAAAATGACATTATTTTATTCTGTAATAATTATAGGGATGAAGCTCATTTATAGCGTCTGGCATCCAGTTGTCCCAATAAATAAGTATTGAAAGAATAAATAAATGAATGCTGAGTTTCTGATAAATTGAGGAGTTTTTATGTCCTAGACTCTTGAAATTTGTTATTTCCTTCAGAATCAATTTTGCCATTTTCAATTTTATACATTATTTCTTTGTTACAAGATATCCTAATACATTCCAAGGATCTGCAAGAAGACTCAGTAGAAAAATAGTTTCAGTACCTACTGAGCAAGCTAGCATGGGGACGGCGGGAAGGTGAAGCTGAAATGTAAGCACTGGTGCTTAATAATTTCGCCTCTATTCTTCTGTTTTTTAAGAGTCCTTATTTTCTGCTGTGAAAAACTTCTCAGAAGCCGCTTCAGATTTCCACAGAAGACTTTCACAAGTTGATCTGAATAAGTAAGTTTCAAATGTAAAGCTATCTACTTTTTTTATTGTTTTTAAAAGCAATGTGGTTAGTGGAATGACCTGTGTGCCCTCATAGGAGCATTCAATTCAGAATCACTGCTACTCAGATTATGGTCTTCCAAGCAGCAGCAGCAGCCTCACCCGGGAGCTTGTTAGAAAGGCAGAATATCAGAGCTCGTGCCAGACCCGCTGAGTTAGAATTCTGCAGTGGACTCTCCAGGTAGTTTGTATTCACATTAAAGTTTGAGGCACGTTGCTGCTGAAAGATAAAAAACTCATCCCATGGCGGGGACTAAGGAGACATGTCTTTTGAAGTTTGCATGGTAAGAATTCTGACTGCTGCTGGTAATTCATAATTCCGTGGGTTTAAGTGCATCCATAGCCCATTTTACTACAGTCCCAAATAGTCCTGTGAACAGTGTAGAAATTCTTTCTTATACTTTTTATTTGCATGTCCTTTAACCTCTTACCACTTGAAAGTTGAAAAAATAATTTGAGTTATACTCAAAGCATTATTTAACAGGCATAAACTGCACCACCTCACAGTTCATATCACTTTTCTTAATATATTTAAAATTCATTCAAACAAGGTTTCCCACCTCCCATCCAGGCAGAAAGCTGTGTCAGTCATTGTGAGGGGCCTTTCTCTCTCCCTGGGGTTGTAGGACAACCCAGGGAACTTTTGCAGCACCCCAAAAGATTAAGTTGGCAGATTCCAAGTGTGGAAGGGCTCCCTGCCCACGAGGTACAGCTGTCTCTCTCCCCGCTTGGAGACTCCTGCCTTTACTTGTTCAGCCTTTACTCTGCTACTTTGCTCCGTGGTGGAACTGAATGACTTATCAAGAACAGCTTAGCAGTCCACACTGTCTGTCTTTGCAGGGGTCCTGGCTCTCCTACAAAGAATTAAAAATGTCTTTCACTTTTTTCGGGAAAGTCTGTGGCCTTGAAAAAGAAATCAAACCATTTCCCAATCAGTCTCTTTGCCTATTATAAATAATAGAAAGATGCGCCTGCTGTTACATGCAGCTTACCATATGAGCCTGGGTATTTAATATTCATTTTCTTAAAAGTCTATGATTTAGAAGTTTATCTTCCCCATGCCTTATCCTTATTTAATAGTTTAAAATGTGGCTTCATGGTAAGGGTTTTAATTATCTATTTTTTTATTCTCAAAGCCCCATAGCAGTGAGAATCATGAATGACCAGCTGATGTTTCTTGAAAGAGCATTCATTGATCCTCTTGGTTTACCAGGGAGGCCGTTCTATAGGTAAGGAGGTAACAGGTATTGTACTAAAGGACACCAAGCATGTCATTCTGACCCAAACCAGCATACCCGAGGTCTGCTCTAAACTACTGTGAGATGAGTGGAAAGTGGATATGTATACTGAAGGAAACACGGGTGAGATTATGCAGGTGGCGCTGATGGTGAGGAACCCGCCTGCCGGTGCAGGTGGACGTAGGAGACGGGGGTTCGATCCCTGGGTCGGGAAAATCCCCTGAAGGAGGGCACAACAGCCCACTCCAGTGTTCTTGCCTGGAGAATCCCATGGACAGAGGAGCCTGGCGGGCTACAGTTGGACACATCGGAAGTGACTTAGTGTGCATGCAAGACAGTATACTTTTTTTGCATTTATTTGGCTGGGCCAGGTCTCAGTTCCATCATGCAGGCCCTTTGTCTGTGCACACGGGATTTCCAGTTGTGCCACACAGGCTCAGGAGCACGTGGGTGCTGTAGTTGGGGTGTGTAGGCTTCCTTGCTCCACAACACGTGGGATCTTAGTTCCCCCACTGTGGATTGAACTCCTGTCTCCTTCATTGCAAGGCTAATTCTTAACCACTGGGCCACCAGGGAAGTCCCATAACAGTGTAATCTGTAATATCAGAAAAATTAATTTCATATCCTATATTGCTTTGCTACAGATATAAATGGCAAATGATAGTTGAAAAAGACTCTTTGTGACAGAATCTTAAAGGGGATCTTATAGCTCATGTGGTTCAACTTTCTGCATGCATCTTTCTGTAGGATTTCAGGAAAGTGGTTATCCAGCCGCTGTTTGAATCTTCCAATGATGGGAGACTTGCTACCACATGAGAAAGTTCATTCAATTATAAGAAAGATCTACTTAATAGAAAGTTTTCATCATAAAGATATATTTCCCTATAATTTTCTCCCTCTGACCTTGTACTGCTCTCCAAGTCAAGTAGAATAGTCTCGATCTATTTCCATATAGAATTTAGGGTTTCAGAAGATGGGTGCTATAGTTTCCCGTAAAGAATTGTACTTTTTTCTCAGTGTCTTGGCTGCTTTTGGATAGTCTCCAGTTTTTCAAAGTGCCTTTTAAGCTGTGGTTCCTTGGTAGAAATTAGAAAGGCCCTAGAGTGAGAAATCTATGTTCTAGTTCACTTGGCACGTGTGTGATTTTACAGTAAGTCATATCTAGGGCTTGCTCATCTGAATTAAGAGAGTGATAACAAGCTATTTTACAAGGCTGTTTATAGTCAAGTGACACAAACAAAAGGTAGCTCTACATATTGCATTTCTTATAAATATTAGTAATTAGTGTTAACATTTAACTGATTATAATCCTAGGCCTTTAGAACCCATCTCTGCCAAATACCAAGTGTCAGCTGGGCAAATTACTTCTCCAAGACTCAGATTCCTCTGCGGTAGATGGAGATTACTGTGCTTATACCCCATAGGTTTATAAATTTAAGGCTTGCAGAAGATTTAGCTCAGAGAGGGATACACTGGGTACATAGTTGCTGTTTTTAGTATGTGTGTTGCTGAAGCGAGCACAATAGTTGCTGTTTTTATAAAATCTTACATATTGTGAAGATAAATGTTTATTGATACAAATAAAATAGCAGCCATCAGTTAAGTATTTCCATAAACCAAAGATTGAAAGCCAATTTATAGATTAATCTTTTTTGCCTATGAGTCCATCTTTATATATTTTTTTCAATTTATATGATTTATAAGCAGAATATCTCATTTTCAAATTCAGGCTCTGTGGAGTTCCATAGAATAAAAAGGGGCAGTGCTAACACCTAGATGTTTCTGTTATTTCCTTCAGAGAAAATCAGAGATGAGAGTTTGGTGTTAAAGTTTGAATGCAGTTAAGTACACGTTTGGTTATTTATTCATTTGTATTTACATAAATGGGACCATATATCACCTTGCAACTGGCTTTTTGGGTAACAATTTATCTTAGAGGTTTTTCTGTGTCAGTATATATAGTTTTAGCTATTCTCATCTGTTTCATTGTTTTCCATTATATGGCTTGCATGTGTAAATTTTTAGTCCTTGAGTTTTTAATTAATTAGTTTTTTCCCCCAATTACTTACTACTAGAAAAGTACTGCTATAAAATGTCCCCAAGACCTACTTGAACATTTAATATCTCTAGAATCAGTACCTGGGATTTCAGGGTCAAAAGGTTAAACATTTTAAATTTGATTAAGTAGCTGACAAACTGTCCTCCAATTTAAAATATATATATTGGGAACTGTTCATTGAACATGAAGGCTGTATTCTAAAGTGAGGGAGAGGCAGTTCAAGACGGCAGGGTAAGGAGTTGCAGATCTCACTGCTCCCAGACACAGAATCGACAGCCACAGACGGAATGGTTTCCTCTGGGAAAAAAGCAAAAACCCTGAAAATTAAGTGAGCAAGTCCTCCACGTCAGGCGAAGGAGAAGAAGGCCGTGTGGGTGGGAGAGGGATAGAGGAGGCCACTGCCCAGTCTCACCACAAATCCCACTCCATTGTGTGGTTGCGGCAACCGACCGTCAGGAGGGAGCTCACAGACCCGGAGCTTCCCTCTGGGGAGCAAAGCTTCCCTCTGGCTCATTGTCCCCAGATGAGCCCCCTGACCTGCGCCTGAGGGTGAGCCTCCCCGATATCTGGCCTTGAGAACCAACGAGGCTGCATCCATGAGACCAAAGGGATGCACAGAGGCTAGAAATGGCTCAGGCCAGAAGAACTCCGCTAGATCACCTGTCACCGGCCCTAGCCCAGAAGCAGCCCTTGCGTATCCCCCGGATTCTGTGTGAAAGAGGTTCATTTGCTGATCTTAAAGCACTGGCTCGAGGGGCGGGGACCGTCTCTGGGGTGGAGGCTGGTGGGTACTCTGCTCCTCCTCTGCCTTGCTGAGGCTCTGGGCACCATCTTTCCCCTCTTCTTCCCCGAAGGCGATGGTCTTCATGCAGTCCCTCTGCTGAGCTCCAGGGTGCCAGTATCTCCAGAGGGAAGCGTTTCTCTGCATGTGCTGGTACTCTGGCTGCTGCATCTGGTGTCCTGGTTTTTCCAGCTGTCGCCGGCAGACACTCCTTGATTGCCTGGCTCAAGGTTGGGAGAGTGAGGAGGGCTTGCATTCCTAATCCCATGGGGCTGTAACAGTTGGAGAGACAGTTGTCAGAGAGCAGACTGAAACACACCCCGGGTCTTTCTGAGAAAGAGGCTTCTTTGCCTGGCTAAGAGCTTCGGCCTGAACAGCAGAGTTTCACTCCAACATGCTTCTAGAAGTCTCCAGGGCTGCCCTTGGGTAGTGAAGGCTGGTGGAAGCGCTCTCTACTCCTCCTCTGCCTCACTCCAGCTTGACCCTCTCTCAGAAGGGAGCTTTTCTGGCCCTCCGATTTTTGAAGCTGCTACTGGGGACGCCTCTACATTTTCTGACTCTGGTAACCCAAGGAAGTATGCTTGCTGCTCTCAAGGGGGTAGATAGGAAAAGAGAGGCAACAGACCCAGGGGCTGTATTCTGGGGAAGGAGGCCCATAATCCTGTAAGCACAGCTCCAGGCTCGGGGCAGGACTCTGATTCTACCCATGTAAGTGCTGGCTGTAAAGCAGAGACCCAGGAGGCCCGTGCTGTCTTCACGCTCTCTCTGCCATGGTCCAGGAAGCCATCATCTCTCAGGGGAGCTCTTAGAGATGTCTGGTGCCTCAGCTTCTGTGGCTGCTGCCCGAGGGGTGCCCTGAACCCCTGGCTCTGGTGGCCAGACAGGATTGCTTTCCTTGGTCCCACAGGGTTATGATGATCTGAGTCAGTGCATGGGAGGCTACCGCCTGAAGTCACTGCACGGATGGCAGACGGAAACACAGTCCATCTTTCTGTAAAAGAGGCCTGTTGGCTTGTCTTAGAGCTTCATCCCAAGGCACAGGTTTTTAGGCTTTCCAGGTTGCGCTAGTGGTAAAGAACCTGCCTGCCAGTGCAGGAGATGCAAGAGATGTGGGTTCAGTCTCTGGGTCAGGAAGATCCCTTGGAGGAGGGCACAGTAACCCAGTCCAGGATTCTTGCCTGGAGAATTCCAGGGACAGAGGGGCCTGGCAGGCTACAGTCCATAGCGTCATAAAGAGCTGGACACGACTGAAGTGACTTGGCACACATGCACCAAATAGAAGGCATGGAGTTAAAGAAAGAATATGTTAATGCAATTGAGAAATGCACTGGATGGGTTCATTAGCAGACTAGACGAAGCAGAAGCATCAGTGACTTGGAACACAGGCAGTGGAACTCTCAGAGCAACAAAAAGTAAGAAGGGTTTTTTAAAAGTGATGACAGTTGAAGGGACAACTCTGGGACAACATCAGGTGGAGCAATGTGTGTCTTATAGAGGTTCCAGAAGGAACTGAAAACGTCCCTAACCTGGGGAAGGAAACAGACATCCAGATCAGGAAACCCAGAGAGTGTGAATAAGATGAACTCAACAGATACCCTCCCTAAGACAAGCTATAATTAACATGTCAAATAAGGTGTTAACAGGAACAGTGGAACTGCTCTGCTTAAAACTTCACGCTCCCTCTAGAGGGGGCATGTGTTCAGTCTCTCATCAGGGAACTTAGATTCCACGTGCCATGGCAAGGCTGATTTAAAAAAAAAAGTCTCAACAAACTGCGTACAGAGGCAATATGTGTCAATATAACATAGCCCATATGTGACAAAACCACAACTGCCTTTATGCTCAATGGTGAAAACCCCAAAGCATTTCCTTTAAGATCAGGAACAAGGCAAGTATGCCCACTCTCACCATTTTTATTCAACGCCGTATTGGAAGTCCTGGCCGTAGCAGTTTGGAAAAATAAACAAAGACATCCAAATCAGGAAGAAGTAACTGTCACTATTGCAGAAGAAAATCGTAATGATTCCACAAATAAGCTGTTGGGTTGGCCAAAAAGTTCATTCAGGTTTTTCTGAAAGGTCTGTGGAAAAACTCAAATGTACCTTTTGGCCAACCCAATATTAGAATAAATGAAATCTGTAAAGTTATAGGACATAAAATCCATGTACAGGAACCTATGGTGTTTCTATACACTGATGATAAGAAAAATTAAGGAAACACCTCATTTACAATTTTATCAGGTTTTCTTGAAGAATCAATAATATTGTACAATACTCTCCCTCTACAGTTCTCTAGAAGATGGCATATGTACTAAGGAATACCTGTGACCTGTATCTCTAGTATCTCAGCTTATATATAGGTCAGACTATTAATGTTTATAAACAGTTCAGCATGTATACTTGTTTCATTAAGGATGATCCACTTAAGCCCATACTAAAATTCAAGAGCCAAAGCAATAAATCCTGATATACTCTGGGAAATCTAAATGATGTCATTATAAACGTCTTTGATCATTAAATCTTACAGAGAGTTCTATATTTTGTCATATAGTAGCTTTACATTTTGAAGCAGCTCTAGGGTTTGACTGTTAGGCCTAATTCCTTTTTGTTTTTTTTTTAAAGAAGGGATCTGAAGCACTGCCCCCGGCCGCCCGCAGCTGCCTTTAATTTACTTTGTCTGTGCTGGGTCATCATTGCTGAGAGCAGTCTTTCTCTGGTTGTGGCAAGGGGGGCCATTCTGGTCCTGGTGCCTGGGCTTATTGTGGTGGCCTCTCTCATTGTGGAGCGTGGCCTCTGGGCTGTGTAAGCTCAGGAGTGAGTGTGGGCTCAGCAGTTGTGGCACACGGGCTTGGTTGTCCCGCACCGTGTGGAGTCTTCCTGGACCAGGGCTTGAACCCATGTCCCCTGCGTTGACAGGTGGACTTCCTTAATTACCGGACCACCAGGGAAGTCCAGGCCTAATTCCTGATAAGAGTGATTAATCCAATATGTCCCTTTCTGTAAGGTAGAATTCCATACAGTAGGGAGAGAAGTTTCTTGATCTCCTGAGCTACTTATGAGATGAAGTAGGAAATCAGGTGCAGACTTTCCTTCTAGATTGGAAATAAGTGTGTCTTTGTGGGCAACCCATATATAGCTGCTTTACCTTTGTGGAATGGGCTTCGTTATCCTTACTAATTATGATATTTTTGAAATATAAGCTACTTTGCTTGTTGCTTTTTAATTCTGAAGAGTATTGGGAATAACTGTCATTCTTGTGGAATCTTTAAAAAAGTCAACACAAATGTAGTTATTTTTAATCTCTTAGTTAAAAATATCCATAAATTATCCATGCTTTATGGATGTCTGTGGATGTCTAGGCAGTTAGACAGCTAATGCCTGTAACTTACAGGAAAATATCTGCTTATTTCCAGCTGCTTGGGTTGATAACATGATATGATTTGCTAGACGCATCTTATCAACTCCTTTCTTTGCTTAAAATTATACCATTGCCTAAGTGTCTCAAACCGACAACATAAGGTTTTACTTTGGAGTAACAAAAGTAGATATCAGGAGGGGACACAATATTTCATTATGAATGCGATCTAACAAAGACACCACAAAAGAGAAAGGAAAAGCATGTGAAATGTAATGTATGAGTACTCTTTAGCTCAGCCTGTTCTCTGTGTTTTTTTTCTGCTAGGCACATCATCTTTGCTCCAAGCAGCCACAACAAATATGCTGGTGAATCATTTCCTGGCATCTTTGATGCTATGTTTGATATTGAAAATAAAGCAGATCCTCGTTCAGCCTGGAAAGAAGTGAAGAAACACATTTCTATTGCAGCCTTTACAATCCAAGCAGCGGCAGGGACTCTGAAAGAATTCTTATAGTAAAGTCTCAGGTAACTGGCTGCCATTAAAAGTCTGAGGATAAAATCCATCTTTCTGATAATACATGAAGCCAGAGTATGCTAAAATTTTGCTTTTCATGTCATGTTTTGACTTTAGACTTACAGCTTGTTCATCTGTAAAGAGATTTTTGGCTCTGAAAATTTAAAACTTCATCGTCAAAGTGCTAATCCAATAAAACAAACCAAAGAACTTCATCATTTGTAGTAGAATGGAGTAAGAAATGGCACCCACTCCAGTATTCCTGCCTGGAAAGTACCATGGACAGGGAAGCCTGCCTGGCTACAGTCCAAGGACATGACTGAGCACGGACATGCATGCATATGAAGAAAGAGATAAAGTAAATGAAAATTCCCCAAAATAAAATATGGCAAGGAACTTAAACTCTTCATACATTGTTGGCTAGAATGTAAAACAGTTCAACCACTTCAGAAAACAGTCTGGTACTTTTTTATAAAGTTAAATATATAGTTATAGCTCAAATTCTCCTTCTAGGTATTTACTAAGGAAAAGTAAAAACATGATCACCAAGAGTCTTGACATGTCCACTGCAGCTTAATGTGCAAATAACTGTAAGGAAAGATTGAATACAGAAGGAAAAGGGGACTACAGAGGATGAGACGTGATGCGGTTCATGGGGTCGCAGAGTCAGGCATGACAGAGCGACTGAACTGAACTGAATGTAAATGTCCATCAATAGATGAATGAATAAACTGTTGAATGGACTCAGCAATAAAATGAAAGAATTGCCAGTCCACGTAACATTATTGGCAGACTTTGTTGAGGGCAAGAAGCCAGATGCAAAAGAATGCTTAGTATGAGATTCTTCTTAATACACGAAGAAGCAAAACGGTATTAGTTTCAAAATGGTATTAGAAATTAGATCAATGATTGCATGGGTCAAGTAAAGGTCAGGGAGGTTTGTGGCACAGAGGGAAGTTTCTGGCATTATGGGAATTTTCTCTATTAAAATCTGGATGATGTTTACACAGGTATACACATTTGTCAAACCTCATCAAACTGTACACTTAAAATGTATAACAATGACACCTTAATAAATGTTATTACCAAGAAACAAAATCTGACAAGCAAATTGAAATAGCTTAGTTTTCCATCTTTTCTCATAATTTTTAGTAAGTCAGTTATTGAAAAAAACATTGGAATTCTACCTTTCTCTCTGCATTACCAGATCTAATAAATATCTTAAAATTTAGCAGAATACATCAATTTTTTTCCTAAAAGCAAAGTGATTGAATTGTCTCCTAGCTTGCTTTCTCTTTATCTTGACATTTAAAAATAAAATTATACAAATATGCATGTAATACTGATACATATGTATATACACATATATGAATATATATTTTTTTAAGCTTTAAAAATCCTGTGAATGGAGAGTTTGTGGCTAAATTTACACCCTCCCTGCCTTTCTCCTGCTGCCTTACCTTCTATGAAATCATTATGGAGTACAAATGGTAAAGAAAAGTGTAATAGCTATGCTTTTGATAGCTTCAACCCTACTGGATAATATGTCTGACAGGTTAAAATAGTTGACCCTTGAAGAACATGAGGGTTAGGGGTGCTGACTCTGTGCAATTGGAAATCCATATGTAACTTGCCAGTTGGTCACTCCATATCCTTGCTTCTGCATGCATGCATTGAACCAACTTCATGCATTCGTGAAGTACTGTTGTATGTATTTAGTGAAAAAAAAAATCAGGTAAACAGCCCTGTGCAGTTGAAACCTGTGTTGTCCACAGGTCTGCTGTAGTTGCCGTAAATCTTCATACTCAGTCCTGTTGAACAGAATCATACCAGCTTGTACAAACTTTCATGAAGGGCCTAATGATTCAGAATTGTGGGTAATCTAAGATGAAAGCTTCCTAAAGCTTGGTTGTTCAATTATTTTGCCAAAAAGAAAATCAAAATCAGATGAACCCTCATAGGCAGGCAGGCACACTGACTACAATCAGAAGCTTTAAAGGGCAATAAAAGATAGTACTTATGAAATAAAAATTTATAAGTCATATTAGACCTTTGTAAAGATTGTTGTAGCAAATCTAGGGATATAATTTTCTACTGTACTATGTTCAGTTCAGTTCAGTCGCTCAGTTGTGTCCGACTCTGCGACCCCATGAATCGCAGCACGTCAGGCCTCCCTGTCCATCACCAACTCCCAGAGTTCACTCAGACTCACGTCCATCGAGTCAGTGATGCCATCCAGCCATCTCATCCTCGGTCGTCCCCTTCTCCTCCTGCCCCCAATTCCTCCCAGCATCAGTCTTTTCCAATGAGTCAACTCTTCGCATGAAGTGGCCAAAGTACTGGAGTTTCAGCTTTAGCATTATTCCTTCCAAAGGAATCTCAGGGCTGATCTTCTTCAGAATGGACTGGTTGGATCTCCTTGCAGTCCAAGGGACTCTCAAGAGTCTTCTCAACACCACGGTTCAAAAGCATCAATTCTTCGGTGCTCAGCTTTCTTCACAGTCCAACTCTGACATCCATACATGACCACAGGAAAAACCATAGCCTTGACTAGGCAGACCTTTGTTGGCAGAGTAATGTCTCTGCTTTTCAATATGCTATCTAGGTTGGTCTTAACTTTTTTTCCAAGGAGTAAGCGTCTTTTAATTTCATGGCTGCAGTCACCATCTGCAGTGATTTTGGAGCCCCAAAAAATAAAGTCTGACACTGTTCCCACTGTTTCCCCATCTATTTCCCATGAAGTGATGGGACCAGTTGCCATGATCATGATTTCTGAATGTTGAGCTTTAAGCCAACTTTTTCACTCTCCACTTTCACTTTCATCAAGAGGCTTTTTAGTTCCTTAGCTCAAAACTTATTTTAGGACACAGGAATAATTGTATTTTAATTTTTGACTTAAAGCACTGGATTGTAGGGACAGTATTTGGTTATGACCCAGAAGCCACTCTTTTCTACTGTCCCAGGTGAGTAAATCTCTATGTATTTTGGGGCATCAGTTTCTTCAAGAGTGAGGATTGTTAAGTTTCCGTCCAACTTCTATTACATCATTTCTAAAGGGGACAGAATAGAAAAGTTTATAAGTCTTTTATGTTTTTCCTACTGGCAGCTTTCTAGAAGGAAGACATATATTGCTGAAGCATCACATGTAGTTAGAACTCTGAGTTTAGAGGAAAATAGTAACCTTTGCAACTTAGTGTTTACTGAGGTGAGGTGAGGTGAAGTCGCTCAGTCGTGTCCGACTCTTTGCGATCCCATGGACTGTAATCTACCAGGCTTCTCTGTCCATGGGATTAGAGTAAATCTCTATGTATTTTGGGGCATCAGTTTCTTCAAGAGTGAGGATTGTTAAGTTTCCGTCCAACTTCTATTACATCATTTCTAAAGGGGACAGAATAGAAAAGTTTATAAGTCTTTTATGTTTTTCCTACTGGCAGCTTTCTAGAAGGAAGATATATTGCTGAAGCATCACATGTAGTTAGAACTCTGAGTTTAGAGGAAAATAGTAACCTTTGCAACTTAATGTTTACTGAAGTGGTAAGTTATTTTGTTTCTATCATTTTTAATCAACAATTGATTATTCCAACAGAACAATAATTATTTGCATGTGATGTAATAAACTAAGGACATTAGATAGTGAACGTGTCCCACCACATGTTCAACACACAAAATGTTCGTTTGAACTACTTTTTAAGTCTTTTTTTTCTGTAGGATGATTTTATCTACAAGATGTTGATACTTGCAAAAATACATAGAAAAACGTTAGAGTAGTTACAAAACATAAAAATGGGGGCAGACTGATCAAATCACCATGGAAAAATCACCATCTTACAAAGGTAGACAGAGAGACTGAAAAAAGACGGCAGTAAGGAGTGCTTACATAGCAATAATCACTCTACATTTAATAAATTCAGTTTTTTAGTCAAAGGCACAGAGTGGCTGGATGGATTACAAAGACCTAACTTATTCAGCTCTAAAGATACACATAGGCTCAGGGTAAAGATTTGATTGTAAGGATATTCCATGCAATTGGAAAGCAAAAGAAGGCAGGTACAGCCAGACAAAACAGACTTGATGCCAAAAATGATAAAAGACAAAGGTTCAGGTTCAGTCGCTCAGTCGTGTCCGACTCTTTGCGACCCCATGAATCGCAGCACGCCAGGCCTCCCTGTAGTTTAACCAGACTAGAAAAAAAAACTCATAAATGAAAAGGAAGACACTACAGAAATATTAAAGACCATATGAGACTATTATGAACAATTATATGCCCACAAGATAGCCTAGAAGAAATGGATAAACTATAAGCACAAACTACCAAGACTGCATCAGGACAAAGTAGAAAATGTGAACAGACCAGTAACAAGCAAAGAGGTTAAATCAGTAGTCAAAAACCTCCCAACACAACCCCAGGAATGGATGGCTTCATTAGCAAATTCTACAAAACATTCAAAAGAAAATTAATATCAGTCCTTCTCAAAGTCTTTCAAAAAGTGAAGAAGAGGAAATACATCCAAATTCAGTTTTTGAGGCATCTAATTACCCTGATTCTAAAGCTAGATAAGAACACTTAAAGAAAACAATAGAGCAATATCCCTAAGGAGTTTAGCTACAAAACATTCAACAAAATCTTAGCAAACAATTCAAGAAGACACAAAGGGATTACACATCATGATCAGATGGGATTTATTCCTTGTATGCAAAGATGGTTCAACATGCAAATCAATAAGTGTAATACATAACATTAATAAAAGATAAAAACTACATTATTTCACTAGATGCAGAAAAACATACAAGACCTTTTATAACTAACATCCAAAAAAGATGTCCTTTTCATTATAGGGGACTGGAATGCTAAAGTAGGAGGTCAAGAAACACCTGGAGTAACAGGCAAATTTGGCCTTGGAATGCGAAATAAAGCAGGGCAAAGACTAATAGAGTTTTGCCAAGAAAATGCACTGGTCATAGCAAACACCCTCTTCCAACAACACAAGAGAAGACTCTACACATGGACATCACCAGATGTTCAACACCGAAATCAGATTGATTATATTCTATGCAGCCAAAGATGGAGAAGCTCTATATAGTCAACAAAAACAAGACCAGGAGCTGACTGTGGCTCAGATCATGAACTCCTTATTACCAAATTCAGACTCAAATTGAAGAAAGTAGGGAAAACCGCTAGACCATTCAGGTATGACCTAAATCAAATCCCTTATGATTATACAGTGGAAGTGAGAAATAGATTTAAGGGCCTAGATCTGATAGATAGAGTGCCTGATGAACTATGGAATGAGGTTCGTGACACTATACGGGAGACAGGGATCAAGACCATCCCCATGGAAAAGAAATG
>SJYT01026163.1:471659-483529 GCA_006410635.1 Cephalophus harveyi
CCAACCTAGACAGCATATTCAAAAGCAGAGACATTGCTTTGCTGACTAAGGTCCGTCTAGTCAAGGCTATGGTTTTTCCAGTAGTCATGTATGGATGTGAGAGTTGGACTGTGAAGAAGGCTGATCGCCGAAGAATTGATGCTTTTGAACTGTGGTGTTGGAGAAGACTCTTGAGAGTCCCTTGGACTGCAAGGAGATCCAACCAGTCCATCCTGAAGGAGATCAACCCTGGGATTTCTTTGGAAGGAATAATGCTAAAGCTGAAACTCCAGTACTTTGGCCACCTCATGCGAAGAGTTGACTCATTGGAAAAGACTCTGACGCTGGGAGGGAGTGGGGGCAGGAGGAGATGGGGACGACCGAGGATGAGATGGCTGGATGGCATCACGGACTCAATGGATGTGAGTCTGAGTGAACTCCAGGAGATGGTGATGAACAGGGAGGCCTGGCATGCTGCGATTCATGGGGTCACAAAGAGTTGGAAACAACTGAGCGACTGAACTGAAACTTTAATGATTAAAACTCCCTAGGCAGACTGGGTATAGAGGTAGATACCTCAACATAATAAAGGCAATAGATACTCAATAAAGTTAACACATACTCAGTGAAGAAAAGCTGAAAGGCATTCCTCTAAGATCAGGGAAACAAGGCAAGGAGGCCCACTTTCACCATCCTTTATAACCTGGGGTTTCCTGCTCTGGCTAGAACAGATCATTTGAAAGTTTGTATGGACACATAAGAACCTGAATAGTCAAAAAATCTGAGAAAGAAGAACAGAGCAGGAAGAATCACATCCACTGACTTCAGGCTATATTACAAAGCTACAGTAACCAAAATAGTATGGTAGTATCAGAAAAACAGACAAAACACATAGGTCAGTGGAACAGCATAGAAACCCCAGAAATAAACCTATGTACTTATCATCAATTAATCTATGACAAGGGAGGCAAACATATACAATGGAGAAAAGATAGTCTCTTCAATAAATGGTGCTGGGAAAATCAGACAGCTACATATAAAAGAATGCAATTAGAACACTCTAATATCATACACAAAAATAAATTCAAATTTACTCAAAAATAAACTCAAAACTCTTTGCATTAAAGACCCAAATGTAAGGCTGGATACCATAAGATTCTTAGGAAAATATAGGCAGAACACTGACATAAATCACAGCAAGATCTTTATCAGTCCATGACCTAGAGTAATGAAAATAAAAACTAAAAGAAATGGATTAAACTTAAAAGCTACTGCACAGCAAAGGAAAGCATAAAATGAAAAGATGATGAGAATGAACCATTATCTTACACCACTTGTAACTTGAAATATGTCAAAGATCTAAACATAAGTTCTGATAGTTTAAAATTCTTAGAAGAAAACATAGGAAATTCCTCAACACTGGTGTTAGCAATGATTTTTTTGGATGTGACAACAAAAGCAACAATCAACAAATAGGACTCCATCAAATTTAAAAGATTTTACACAGAAAAGAATAATAAAAACAACCAAATGAAAAGGCAACCTACAGAATGAGGGAAACTTTTTGCAAATCAATTTATGATAAGGGGTTAGTATCCAAAATATAGAGAGACTTCACATAACTAAGGAACAAAAATGCAAATAATCTGACTTAAAAATGGGCAGGATTCCATAAGAAAGCACATATATACACTATCATGTATAAAACAGATAGTGGGAAGTTGCTAAATAACACGGGAGCCCAGCCTAGTACTCTGTGATGACCTAGAGGGATGGGATGGGGGAGGGAGGGGAGGTTCAGGAGGGAAGGGATATGTGTGTATTTATGTATATATGTACATTAATATTTATATAATTATGACTGATTTGTGTTATTGTAGAGCAGAAACCAACACAAATTTGTAAAGCAACTATCCACCAATTAAAAAATTAATAAACTTTAAAAAAATAAATAAAAGTGGGCTGAAGACCTACATAGACATTTTCCCAAAGACACACAGATGGCCAACAGGTACGTGAAAAGATGCTCAACACAAATAATCATCAGAGAAATGCAAATTAAACTATCTCATATCTGTTAAAATGGCTGTTATTAAGAAAACAAGAGATAACAAGTGCTGGTGAGAATGTGGAGAGAAGGGAATCCTTGGTATATAATATGGAAAAGCGAAAGTGAAGTCACTCAGTCGTGTACAACTCTTTGCAACCCCGTGGACTGTAGCCTAGCAGGCTCCTCCATCCATGGGATTCTCCAGGCAAGAATATTGGAGTGGGTTGCCATTTCCTTCTCCAGGGGATCTTCCCACCCCAGGGATTGAACCTGGGTCTCTGCATTGCATTGCAGGCTTTATCCTCTGATCCACCAGGAAAGCCCCTATACAGTGTGGAGGTTCCCCCCAAAGTTAAAGGAAGGACTAACATGACACAGCAGTTACACTTTTGGGAAGAAAGTGAAACCAATAACTTGAAAAGATATGTGTACTCCAGAGGTTATGGCCAGATTATAATAGCCCAGATATGGGAAAAACTTAGTGTCCATCAGTGGATGAATAAAGAAAACATGCTATTTAATACATATATAGTGGAATATTATTCAGCCACAAAGGAGGGCATACTGCCATTTGTGAAAACATGGATGGCCTAGGCACATTATGCTAACTGAGACTTCAGACAGAAAAAGATGAGTACTATATGCTTTCACTTATGTTTGGAAGTTTAAAAGTCAAACTTGCAGAAACAATAAAGTGGTTAGTAACTCAACAAGTTAAGCAGTGGACAAAACTGTTGCTTAGGGTACAAATTTACAATAAATAGTAAAAAAAAAATCTTGAGATATAATGCATGCTACAGTATATTACAATATGATCATCAAAATTGTGATGATTACAATAAACTGTGGAAAATTCTGAGAGAGATGGGAATACCAGACTGCCTGACCTGCCCCTTGAGAAACCTGTATGCAGATCAGGAAGCAACAGTTAGAACTAGACATGGAACAACAGACTAGTTCCAAATAGGAAAAGGAGTACGTCAAGGCTGGATACTGTCACCCTGCTTATTTAACTTATATGCAGAGTACATCATGAGAAACGCTGGGCTGAAGGAAGCACAAATTGGAATCAAGATTGCCGGGAGAAATATCAGTAACCTCAGATATGTAGATAACACCACCCTTATGGCAGAAAGTGAAGAAGAACTAAAGAGCCTCTGGATGAAAGTGAAAGAGGAGAGTGAAAAAGTTGGCTTAAAGCTCAACATTCAGAAAACTAAGATTATGGCACCTGGTCCCATCACTTCATGGCAGATAGATAGGGAAACAGAGGAAACTGGCTGACTTTATTTTTTTGGGCTCCAAAATCACTGCAGACGGTGATTGCAGCCATGAAATTAAAAGACACTTACTCCTTGGAAGAAAAGTTATGAACAACCTAGATAGCCTATGCAAAAGCAGAGACATTACTTTGCCAACAAAGGTCCGTCTAGTCAAGGGTATGGTTTTTCCAGTAATCATGTATGGATGTGAGAGTTGGACTGTGAAGGAAGCTGCGCCGAAGAATTGATGCTTTTGAACTGTGGTGCTGGAGAAGACACTTGAGAGTCTGTTGGGCTGCAAGGAGATCCACCCAATCCATCCTAAAGGAAATCAGTCCTGAATATTCATTGGAAGGACTGATGCTGAAGCAGAAACTCCAATACTTTGGCCACCTGATGCAAAGAGCTGACTCATTTGAAAAGACACTGATGCTGGGAAAGATTGAAGGTGGGAGAAGGGGACGACAGAGGATGAGAGGTTGGATGGCATCACCGACTCCATGGATATGAGTTTGAGTCAACTCCGTGACTTAGTGATGGACAAGGAAGCCTGGCATGGTGCAATCCATGGGTCATAAAGAGTCGGACACGACTGAGCAATTCAACTGAACTGACAGCATAATACAATCGTCAAAATTGTTAGAGAATGTATTCCAACTTCCAAAAAAAGGTTACTAAGGTGATAGAGGTGTTAACTATCACTACAATGGCAATAATGTTACAATGTCAATATGCATCAAATTAACATTTTACACTTTAAATTTACATGTTACATTTCAGATATGTTTTAAAAAAACAAAAGCAAAATAACAACAACAAAATACTCTAGAAGAGGATCGTGCCTGATTTGAGTACTTTACACCCAGAACAGCACTTCCTTAAGTCAGACTTACACCGTCATAGAGAACATACAATAAACTCCCATTTATCCATTTCCCAGCTCAAAGAATCATCTCCCTGCAAAAAGAAAAAAAAAAGTTTTTTCCCTAAGCATATTCTATTCAATGGTGCACATCCTGAGTAAGAGAGTCTCATAAGGATACTTTTGAAATACCAAGGAAATATTTTGCTAGTGACAAATGTTTTGCCTGTTTTATTCAGTTCAGTTCAGTCGCTCAGTCGTGTCCGACTCTTTGCGACCCCGTGGACTGCAGCACAGCGGGCCTTCCTGTCCATCACCAACTCCTGGAGTTTACTCAAACTCATGTCCATTGACTTGGTGATGCCATCCTGCCATCTCATCCTCTATCGTCCCCTTCTCCGCTGCCCTCAATCTTTCCCAGCATCAGGGTCTTTTCCAATGAGTCAGCTCTTCACATCAGATGGCTGAAGTATTGGAGTTTCAGCTTCAGCATCAGTCCTTCCAATGAACAAAAAGGACTGATTTCCTTTAGGATGGACTGGTTGGATCTCCTTGCAGTCCAAGGGACTCTCAAGAGTCTTCTCCAACACCACAGTTCAAAAGCATCAATTCTTCAGTGCTCAACTTTCTTTTTAGTCCAACTCACATCCATACCTGACTCCTGGAAAAACCATAGGTTTGACTAGACGGACCTGTGTTGGCAAAGTAATGTCTCTGCTTTTTAATATTCTGTCTACTAGGTTGGTCATAAATTTTCTTCCAAGGAACAAGCGTCTTTTACTTTCATGGCTGCCGTCACCATCTGCAGGGATTTTGCCTGTTTTATGATTATTATATATATTTTTAAGGCCATGCTGTGGGGCTAGTGGGATCTAAATTCCCCCAACCAGGACCAGGGATCAAAGCTGAGCCCTGTCAGTGAAAGTGCTGAATCCTAACCATTGAACTGACAGGGAATCTCCTATTACTGACTTTAAAAATTTTTTGTTTTTATATTTTTCAATACCAAAAACATCTTGTATTGGGATATACCCAATTAACAATATTGTGATAGTTTCAGGTGCACAGTGAAGTGACTCAGCCGCACATACACATGTATCCATTCCCCCCCGCCCCCACTGCCATCCAGGCTGGCACATGACACTGAGCAGATTTCCATGCACTATCCAATATGTTTTTCTTGGTTATCCATTTTAAATATAGCAGTGTGTACATGACCTTCCCAGAGTCCTTAACTGTCCCTTCCCCCCAACCCCCGGCACCCGCGAATTCATTTTCTAAGTCTGTGAGTCTCTTTCTGTTTTGTACGTTCATTTGTATTTCTTTTTAGATTCCACAGATAAGGGATGTCATAGGCTATTTCCCTTCTGTCTGACTGCACTCAGTTTGACACTCTCTAGGTCCATCTATGTTGCTGCAAATGGCCTTGCTTCATTCTTTGTAATGGCTGAGTACTATTCCAGTGAGTGTGCCAATGTGTGTATACTCCACATCTTCTTAAATAATTCCTCTGTTGATGAACATTTAGGTTGTTTCCATGTGTTGGCTATTGTAAACAGTGCTGCAATGAACATTGGGGTGTAGTATCTTTCAGGGCCATGTTTTTCTCTGGATACATGCCCAGGAATGGGATTACAGGGCCATAGGGTAGCTCTATTTTTATTTTTTTAAGGAACCTCTATGCTGTTCTCCCACAGTGGCTGCACCAATTTACATTCCCACGAACAGGGCAGGAGGGCTCCCTTGTCTCCACACCCTCTCCAGCATTTGTTGTTTGTGAATTTTTTGGTGATAGCCATTCTGAGTGGTATGAGGTCACTATCTCATTTGATTTCCATTTCTCTAATAACTAGCAATTTTGGACATCTTTTTATGTGCCTTTTCACATCTCTTCTTTAGAGAAATGTCTATTCAGGTCTTCTGACCATTTTTTGACAGTGTTGTTTGTTTTGATGCTAATAAGTGACATAGCTCCTCATAAATTGTGGAGAATAATCCCTTATGAGTCATATCATTTGCAAACCCTATTATTGACTTTTAAATTCAAATTTAGAAAAGCCATGAATTTCTATTACAATAATTTCATCATTTAAACATGTTTTTATGTTGAATGACTTAGAAGTAAACCAATAAAAAGCATGTGAAATGTAGGCATATAGTTTAATTTAGAAATTCTAAAAATTTGTTCTAGGGAAAATTGGAAAGAATGCCAATATATGTGACAAGGATGCGTACTGCAACATTTCATCATAGTAAAAACGTAAGCTAAATATTCATCAATGGGAAACTGGTTAGCTTCCAGTATAATAACCATAAGACTGAAACAGTTTTCCTTTTTATGGTAAGTTGTTCATGAGTTATTTTTGAGTTAGAAAATAAAATTTTGAGAAAACTAAAGGTTAAGACGCCACACTGAATATCCACAGTGCTGACACTGGGGTGCTGGGCTTTTACTCTTTGCGCCTTTCTGTATTGCTTTAATTTCTTATAATAAGAACTACAGTAACGCTGTTCTCATTTTGAAGAAAAGTCCGTAACATTCAGGATTTAATGAAGTTCAAAGATAGAAACTTCTTTTTGTATCTTTGTGATTTACTAGTGTTTCTATTCTGAGGACATAAATAACACTCATTTATAGAAGCATACATGGGCTATTTTGGTGTTTATTAGCTCAGAATTTTAAAACTATCAATTGACTTTCAAACTTTCAAGTTTATACATGGAAATGAGATACAAGGAAATAATTATTTCTCCTCTAGTCGACTTTCAAAGTATAGAAATGGGTTTGGTAAAACAATAACATCGGAGAAATAATTACAGACTATAATAGATTTTAATCTTTGTGCTGTCGTTGCTTTTTATTGTGAGTGCGTCATCTGCTCTGTTTCCTCTTTTTTCAGTAACTCCTATATTCATCCATTTCTATCAATCCCAAGGGCAGTTATTCTAAATTCAGGCCAACAATATCTTTCACTTAAATGATGTAACAGCTTCCTATCAAATCACCCACTTCCTTTCCCCTATTGTACTACAATTATAGTAACTTCAGCCTGAATGAACTTCCTAAATGTGATCATGCTGCACTCTGCAAACCTTTCAATACGGACTTCCACACTCCCAGGAATGATATAGCAGGTATTGGTAGGCAATCACTGCACTTCGAACAACTAGAAAAAAATTCACTGAACGCACGTTTTTAGAAATATAAAAAAGCTGTGGAAGCAGTGAAGACTAAATGTACTTAATACTAAAACTCTCCAAGTACTGCTGACAACTACTGATTACTTCCCTGGGGGCATTTGCCAATTCTAGTTATGAGCTAATGATCAGATTTGGCCTAGATTAAAGCACTTTACAAGGGAACATCAGCAGAGCTTCTAATGGTCGTATTCTAGTACCACCACAATGTACTATAATATAGAGTAACCTAAAACCAAAGGTGGGGATGTTTGCTCAGGGGCAAGGACAAGACAGAAAGCTTGAGAGCTCAGCAGACTAACAAGAGCTTTCTTGAGACCATCGTCATCCCTCAATTCCAGGTCTTTTCATCTCTTTCTCTTCCCTCTTCTATTTGGTTAAATCCTGCCCATTTTTTTCAGGCTGCTGGTGTCTGCCCCACCAAAAATCTATGTATAAAATCTACCAAATATGCTCTCATAGCCACTCTTTACAGGATTATCTTTAACATAGTTTTTATTTGATGACCTTTTGCTTTCCTTGATGGAAATTTCTCTGGAAGCAGAGGCCCATGTGTTTGGTCAATTATCCCCAGCACATAAGAAGTGGCTAAAAAAATGTCTCCTTCAGTGAAATAAAATAAGCAAAGGAATGGCTACAATACTTAAAGGTGGTCACAAACTTTTGTATCTTATCAAAAACTTTAATAAAATCTACAAATTTCATTAACTACCAACACAGAACAATTCCTTGGGAGAAAGAAATATTAAGAAACCTAACCTTAAGATGACCTGATGAAGCATAGTAATATACAAAAGATTACGCATGCATGGCTACAGATCTCTCTTTGGAAGAAGCTACCTATAATTTATAACACAATAATTTTACATGTGGTCCTTGTTTCATTAAAACACTAAAGCTCAGGTTTAAGTGTTTCTCCCTGTAATTTGATGAGACAAATATTCTCTTAACTTTTCACAAAGGAATCCTAGCTTTACATGACTGAAATAAGAGTGAATTTATTTGCCTAATGCACTAATAATTCTTTTTAACTTATGGTTTCTTTCATCCCATTTCAGTTTAGTCACTCATTCGGGTCTGACTCTTTGCAACCCCATGGACTGCAGCACGCCAGGCCTCCCTGTCCATCACTAACTCCTGGAGCTTTCTCAAACTCATGTCCTTCGAGTTGGTGATGCCATCCAACCATCTTATCCTCTGTCGCCCCCTTCTCCTCCCACCTTCAATCTTTCCCAGCATCAGGGTCTTTTCCAGTGAGTCACTTCTTTGCATCAGATGGCCAAAGTATTTTCAAAGAAGTTTCAAAGTGTTTGCCAAAAAAGTTTCAGCTTCAGCATCAGTCCTTCCAATGAACAAAAAGGACTGATCTCCTTTAGGATGGACTGGTTGGATCTCCTTGCAGTCCAAGGGACTCTCAAGAGTCTTTTCCAACACCACAGTTCAAATGCATCAATTCTTCAGAGCTCAGCTTTCTTTATAGTCCAACTCTCACATCCATACGTGACTACTGGAAAAACCATAGCTTTGACTAGACAGACCTTTCTTGGCAAAATAATGTCTCTGCTTTTTAATATGC
The DNA here is from genome assembly GCA_006410635.1 of Cephalophus harveyi. NCBI lineage: Eukaryota > Metazoa > Chordata > Mammalia > Artiodactyla > Bovidae > Cephalophus > Cephalophus harveyi. The sequence continues at coordinate 480,587 of SJYT01026163.1, forward strand.
TATCTAGTTTGGTCATAAAATTTCTTCCAAGGAGCAAGCGTCTTTCAAAAATTTCATGGCTGCAGTCACCACCTGCAGTGATTTTGGAGCCCCCCCCCCAATAATGTCTGTAACTGTTTCCACTGTTTCCCCATCCACTAGCCATGAAGTGATGGGACAAGATGCCATGATCTTAGTTTTCTAAATGTTGAGTTTTAAGCCAACTTTTTCACTCTTCTCTTTCACTTTCGTTAAGAGTCTCTTTAGTTCTTCTTCACTTTCTGCCATAAAGGTGGTATTATCTGCATACATGAGGTTATTGATATTCCAACTGGCAATCTTGATTCCAGCTTGTGTTTCATCCAGCCTGGCATCTCACATGATGTATTCTGCATTTAAGTTAAATAAGCAGGGTGACAATACACAGCCTTGACGTAGTACTTTCCCAATTTGGAACCAGTCTGTTGTTCCATGTCCAGTTCTGATTGTTGCTTCTTGACCTGCATACAGATTTCTCAGGAGAGGGGTAAGGTAGTCTGGTATTCTACCTCTTAAAGAATTTTCCAGAGTTTATTGTGATCCACACAGTCAAAGGCTTTGGCATAGTCAATGAAGCAGAAATAGATGTTCTTCTGGAACTCTCTTGCTTTTTCGATGATCCAACAGATATTGGCAATTTGATCTCTACTTCCTCTGCCTTTTCTAAATCCAGCTTGAACATCTGGAAGTTTATGGTTCATGTACTGTTGAAGCCTAGCTGGGAGGATTTTGAGCATTACTTTGGTAGCATGTGAGATGAGTGCAATTGTGCAGTAGTTTGAGCATTCTTTGGCATTGCCTTTCCTTGGGGTTGGAATGAAAACTGACCTTTCCCAGTCCTTTGGCCACTGCTGAGTTTTCCAGATTTGCTGGCATATTGAGTGCAGCACTTTCACAGCATCATCTTTTAGGATTTGAAATAGCTCAACTGGAATTCCATCACCTCCACTAGCTTTGTTCGTCATGATGCTTCCTAAGGCCCACTTGACTTCACATTCCAGGATGTCTGGTTCTAGGTGAGTGATCACACCATGGGTGTGATCTGGATCATTAAGATCTTTTTTATGTAGTTCTGTGTATTCTTGCCACCTCTTCTTAATATCTTCTGTTTGTTAGGTCCATACCATTTCTGTCCTTTACTGAGCCCATCTTTGCATGAAATGTTCCATTGGTACCTCTAATTTTTTAGAAGAGATTGCTAGTCTTTTCCGTTCTATTGTTTTCCTCTGTTTCTTTGCACTGATCACTAAGGAAGGCTTACTTATCTCTCCTTGCTATTCCTGCATTCAAATAGGTATATGTTTCCTCTTCTCCTTTGCCTTTAGCTTCTCTTCTTTTCTCAGCTATTTGTAAAGCCTCCTCAGGCAACCATTTGGCCTTTTTGCATTTCTTTTCCTTGAGGATGGTCTTGATCCCTGCCTCATATACAATGTCATGAACCTCCATCCATAGTTCTTCAGGCACTGTGTCATATTTAATCCCTTGAATCTATTTGTCACTTCCACTGTATAACCATAAGGGATTTGATTTAGGTCATTACCTAGATGCTCTACTGGTTTTCCCTGCTTTCTTCAACTTAAGCCTGAATTTGGCAATAAGGAGTTCATGATCTGAGCCACAGTCAACTCCTGGTCTTCTTTTTGCTGACTGTATAGAACTTCTCCATCTTTGGCTGCAAAGAATATAATCAGTCTGATTTTAGTGTTGACCATCTGGTGATGTCTATGGATAGAGTCTTCTCTTTTTTTGTAGGAAGAGGGTGTTTGCTATGACCAGTGCGTTTTCTGGGATAAACTCTGTTAGCCTTTGCCCTGGTTCATTCTGTACTCCGAGGACAAATTTGCCTGTTACTCTAGGTATCACTTGACTTTTGTCATTCCCATCTTCAATGGACCACATTTTATCAGAACTCTCCACCATGACCCGTCCGTCTTGAGTGGCCCTACATGGCATGGTTCATAGTTTCATTGAGTTAGACAAGGCTGTGGTCCATGTGATCACATTGGTTAGTTTTCTGTGATTATGGTTTTCATTCTGTCTACTGTCTGATGGAGGAGGATAAGAGGAGCATGGAATCTTCCTGATGGGAGAGACTGCTTGAGGGGGAAAATGGGTATTATTCTCATGGGCAGGGCCATGCTGAGTAAATCTTTAATCCAATTTTCTGTTGATATGCAGGGCTGTGTTCCCTCCCTGTTGTTTGACTTGACACCAAACTATGGTGGAAGTAATGGCAATCTCCTTCCAAAGGTCCCATGCATGCACTGCTACACTCAGTGCCCCCAATGCTGGAGCAGGCCACCACTGACCCACACCTCCACCGGAGGCTCCTGGACACCCCATTACAGCAATATGTTATTTGCTGATGTACATTGTTTTCCAATGATTTATACCTAAGAATATAGATTTAGAAAACTCCCAAATGATAAGGCCAGATTCTAGATTCCAAATGATAAGGCCAACAAAGGACAAATTAATTGCCAAGGGCCTTTTACTTTCATTTAGCTCTGCAAATTCTTATTAATAGCCCATCAGCCCTATAGAGGTCCTTAAAAGAAAGTTCATAGCTCAATTAACTACATTTATCTTTTTACAATAATTCATACACTTGATACTAAGAAAGAAAACACTAAACACTAATAGAGAAATGACAGTCCCAATTTTAGATTTTGTCAACTACAAATTGGCAGTTGCCATCTACCACTACCACTGTCCAAGGGCAGAGAAGCCCCAGTAAGATGGTAGGCTCTGGAGCGGCGGCTGCATAGCGCTGGAGCGGCTGTGAGGAGATATCCGAAATCCAAGGGCAAAGGAGAAGCCACAGCAAGATGGTCAGTTCAGTTCAGTTCAGTCGCTCAGTTGTGTCTGACTCTTTGCGACCCCATGAATCGCAGCATGCCAGGCCTCCCTGTTCATCACCATCTC